>PVHP010007019.1:0-58287 GCA_004024765.1 Zapus hudsonius | reverse complement strand
CTGGATCAGTCCTTGTGACAGGGGACCATGGATAGCCTAGTATTCAGCCAGGTTCTCCTGGCCATGCCTCTGGATAATCTCCCCCACCACGGCTCTCACAATCTTTCCGCCCCCTCTTCCGCATAGTTCCCTGAGTCATGGTGGATGAGTATTAAGGCTGCTTTAAGGTTGTGAGCTTAGGGGTCTTTGTGTCGAAATCATTGGTTTCTGTCTCACTGGCTTATCCTGTGTTGATTTAATGGCTGTGGCTGTGGGCCCCTTGTTCATCCCATCATTCTCTGCGGGGTTCCATTTGGATCCTCCACGATATGACTGTGGCGGCTCCTCTCTTGCCAGAATCTCAGCTATCGAAGGCCAAATCTTTGTGTATGCCATGTTAGAAACTGGGACTGTGCCAGGTATGGGACCACATACCTCTAATCCCAGCTGAAGTAATGCTGCTGTGAGTTTGAGGCCAGCCTAGGCGGCAAGGTGATAACCCTGTTTCAGCAAAAGTTAGAATCATCTCTTAAAAGCAAGTAAGAACTATATGATGTTATAAAACATCAGATTTACCGTTTGAAAACTCTACCCACATCCTAGAGGATAAATTACATTAGGAGCTATTTCTGTAGTGCAAAGGAGAAGTGATCCAGGCCCTCGCAAAGTCCACGGCAGTAGCAGTGGAGGAAAAGAAGAAAATGGACTTGAAAGAGACTTGGGAGTTAGAATTCTTGGGGCTTACAGTTTAAGTGGATGTTCACAACAATTTGTACATTTTTATTAGAAGGGCCTATAGGCCATTAAAGCAAAATATAAATTTATATTATCAAGGATGAAATGAGTTTTATTTTGTAAATTTTCCTAGGCTTAGAGAATCTGTAATAACTGGATTTTCCCCCCATTGTAGTGATCTGGTGCCATTACACAATGCTTGTTCTTATGGTCATTATGAAGTAACCGAACTTCTGGTCAAGGTTAGTTCTTTTGTGCCTGTCTTGTTTTCTATAACTTTATATAAATATATAAGTGAAAAGCCAGGCGTGGTGGACACGCCTTTAATCCCAGCACTCGAGAGGCAGAGGTAGGAGGATTGCCGTGAGTTTAAGGCCACCCTGAGACTACAGAGTGAATTCCAGGTCAGCCTGGACTAGAGCGAGACCCTAACTTGAAAAACAAAAAAAAAAAATCTATAAGTGAAAAATCAGAAAACAACTTTTAGTGACTTGTTTATTAAAAGCACTAGTTATATTTGTAGATTGCCCTTTTGTACGGTAGGTTATCACAATCCCGTTTAAATTAATAGAAGTTTTCATTTCTTCTATTATAGAAGGAAGAAAGCTATTGTATAACAAACTGGTTTATAAAAGTAGCAACAAACTCATTTTGACCCCTGTTGGTTGGGTGAGAGTAACAGATATGTAAGCATGCATATACATTAATACATACATATAATTGTCTTTAAAAATGGATCTAAGAATATTTCCTATGCCCATTTTGTTTTGTCTCCTAGACCCAAACAAGACTTCTCTTACCATACCTAAAATCTTTGTCAGTATTTTTTCTCACTCTCTAAGAGCTCTCATGGGAAGAGGAAAAAGGACACTTGTTTCCAATGCTTCTGTGCTTTCTTTTGTGCATATGCCACCATGAATCCGTCTTCCCACAGAAATAACATTATAGTAATGATTGGAAACTAAGTGCATTTATAATATAGCTGTGATTGTGCTTAGGCTGACCTGTAGCCCAGGCTGGCCTCGAATTCACAGTAACCCTCTTATCTCAGCCTCCCGAATGCTAGGAATAAAGTTGTGCACCACCACGCCTGGCTAATGCTTTTTTTTCCTTGTAAAACTGCATCATGGGGCTGGGGGCAGGGTTTCTAAGTGGTTATAAATGCTTGTTTGTAAAGTGCCCAGACTCAGTTCCCCAATACCCACATAACCCAGATGCACCAAGTGACACATGGTCTGGATTTGTTTGCAACAGCATGAGACCCTGGTGCGCCATTCTATCAGTCTTTTACATGTGCAAATAAATAAAAATATTTAAAATTATATCATTAATTCAACAGAACATTTTGGAATGTTACCATGGATAAGAACAAAACATTTGAGCTGGAGAGATACTCAGTGATTTAAAGTGCTTGCTTTTAAAATGTCCCTTCTAGTTAACAAACCAACAATAAAAATGTGAATCACAATAAAGGCAGAGGTAGAACCTTTTGGCAGTTTATTAGCGGCTCCAACGTTCTCTTTCAAGTAAAGAAATAGTAGCCAACAAAGCCAGCCAGCCAGGGTTCGATTCTCTAGTAATTCTCCACATAAAGCCAGATGCACAAAGTGGCACATGTATCTGAAGTTTGTTTGCGTGACTTGGAGGCCTTGGCATACCCATATTCAATCTATTTCCCCCTCTCTCATAAATTGATTTAAAAAAAAAAAAAAAGGACAAAACACTAGACAGATTGCACTGGGACTTCAGCTAGCTACTGTTGTAGTAAAGTAAGAATGAAAGGGCTAGGATGTAGCTCAGTTGGTAGAGTGCTCTTCTAGCCTGCCTAGCATGTGGCAGGATTTATGTTCCATGCCCTGCACCACAAGTAAATAAGAATGGAGAGCTGACAAGAGGTCATACTAAGGATGTTACCTGAGATGAGTGTGTAGACCATTATTAAATAGTAAACTTCAGGAAAGTGTGAAGCCAGGAAGTAGGGGTTGAAAATAACATGGAGAGGTCCTATACAATACCAAGTTGGCAACTCTTGCCAAAAAGTCTAGCTATTAATGACAGCATTCCATGACCAGCAGGCTGTGCCTAGCTGTGGAAAATGCATGATCTGTGGGCCAAATGATGAGATATAATACTAACAAAACACCAGAATAAGAAGGAATTTTCTCAGTTTTCTTCTTCCTCATAGTCTCTGAATATAAGGAAGCTAATAATCTGGCTATAATGAGGGGGGAAATTCTGTCAGACTCATAATTGAACTATGCAGAAAGTGTTGGCTGCTATTTCTTTGCTTGAAAGGGAATGTTGGAGCCACTAGTAAAATGCCAGAAGGTCCTATCTCTGCCTTTATTGTGACTCACATTTCTATTGTTGATTTGATAAAGAACTAAAAAGGACATTTTAAAAATAAGCAGATTAGTGTGAAGCATGGAAGGATAGCTAATACATGAGTAAGCTTCAGTTGAAGTCAGTAAAGTGAAATTTAATAAGGATTAACTAAAGACAAAATGCATGCAAAAGAACACATTAGAGTCTGGGAAGATGGCTCATTGGTTAAGACCTAGTTTAGTCCCCAGCACCCACATAAAAGTCTTGGTGTGGCCTGTGTGCCTGTAACTCCAGTGCTGAGAGGGGAGTAGAGACAGGAGAATCTCTGGGGCTTAACAGCACTAATAAGTTAAATTCTCTAAAAAAATTGAGCATTAAATATGTACTTTTTCTCTCCAGCATGGTGCCTGTGTGAACGCAATGGACTTGTGGCAGTTCACTCCTCTCCATGAGGCTGCTTCTAAGAACAGGGTTGAGGTGTGTTCTCTTCTCCTCAGTTATGGTGCAGATCCAACACTGCTCAACTGTCACAATAAGAGTGCTATAGATTTGGCTCCCACACCACAGTTAAAAGAAAGATTGTCATGTGAGTATAAAAATGATGACTGTTCAGCTAAGATATGTGATATTGACAAACTGAACTTTGCCTCTCAAGTGCTGGGATTAAAGGCGTGTACCACCACGCCATGTCTGGCCTGAACATTTTTTTTCTTTCCAGTTTAGTTTTGGGAATGTTCACATAGTAAAAGATTTTCCTTAGCCATGGGTATCTATTGCATTTCAACCCACTTAATAATTTGGAGGCTGTGGTTATTTGATATATAAATTATATTTGGGTTAGTTTTTTAAATTCAAAAACTAGATGGTTTTCTTTGAAATGAAAGCATTTAGATTTTACATATCTTTGATATGACTTTGTAAGATTACTATCTTGTAAATATAGACCCCAGGTTATAACATTTAATGTGCTTTGGTATCTAGGCCAAGTTCTTTCTTCAAGCTAAAGTAGAGAAATAAATAACTCAGATTCAGTACTGCTGCATGTAAATAGGAACTTAAGTTGGACTTGTATTCTAGAACATTATGGGTGGTTTATCTAATCCACAATTATCTGATAGGTATGAACAAGACTACCTGCTACAGTCTTACTGGTAGCATAGAGTTTATGATTACCCTTGGTTTCATTACTTTACTGAGAGAAGTTTAATGCTTTGTAAAAGTCTCAGAACAGAGTTGGAGGGAGGGCTCAGTTGTTAAGGGGCTTGCTTGAAGGGCCTGATGGCCTGGATTTGATTCCCCAGTACCCACATAAAGCCAGATGCACAGAGTCACATACATCTGGAATTCATTTGCAGTGGGAGAAAGCCCTGGCATTCTCATGCGCTTGATCTCAGTCTCTCTCAGGCACTCTCTTTCTCGCTCTCTTTTTCTCTTTGCAAGTAAATAAAATATATTTTTAAAAACATCTCGGGGGCTGGAGAGATGGCTCAGCAGTTAAGGCAGTTGCCTCCAGTGCTTAAGGCCCCGGGTTCAATTCCCCAGTACCCACATAAGCCAGACCCACAAGGTGGTGGCCCTTGTGCTTTCTCTCTCTCTCTCTCTCTCTCTCTCTCTCTCTCTCTCTCTCTCTCTCTCTCTCTCTCTCTGTGTATCTCTGCTTGAAAATGAATAAATTAATAAAAAAAACACCTTCATTTGTTTAAAAAAAAATCTCGGAACACTCGGTCTGGGGAATATATTGTACTGTTGCAAGTATCTCTAGTCCAGTTATGAATTAGGCCAGTAAAATCTGCCATGGCCTAAATCTATGTTTACATTTGGGAATGAATTAAGCCACAATTGAGGGGATCCAGAATATCCCTGTCTGCTTTGGGGGGTTACAGTGAGTTCAAGGCCACCCTGAGACTACATAGTGAATTCCAGGTCAGCCTGGGCTAGAGTGAGACCCTACCTTGAAAAACAAAACAAACAGAAACCTACTAGACATGAGCTAGGCGTAGTAGCACATGCCTTTAGTACCAGCTCTGAGGAGGCTGAGATAGGAGGATGAGTTAAAGGCCAGTCTGTATGACAGAGTGATGATTTCCAGATCAGCCTGGGCTAGAATGAGACCCAACCTTTTAAAAAAAGAAATGGGCTAGGAAAATGGCTCGACAGATAAAAACACTTGTTGGCAAAGTCTGACAGCCTGGGTTCATTTCCCCAGTACCCACCCATGTAAAAACCCAGATGCACAAAGTGGAATGTTCATCTGGAGTTAGTTTGCAGTAGCAAGAGGTTACCCATACACTTTATCTTTGTCTTCTCTCTCCCTCTCTCCCTCTCTCCCTCCCCCCCTCTCTCTCTGTGTCTTATTATCAAACAAAAATATTTTTTGAGAAATCAAACCAAAAAACCTTACTAAGCAGGGCTCATTATAATATAATTCTTAAGTAGGTATAAATGCTTTTTCACTCAGATGAATTTAAAGGCCACTCATTGCTGCAAGCTGCACGGGAAGCTGATGTTACAAGAATCAAAAAACATCTTTCTCTGGAAATGGTGAATTTCAAGCATCCTCAAACACATGAAACAGCACTGGTAATGTTTCCGACTTAAGTTTTTCAAATACGTTAGCCAAGCTAATCATAATATCCTATTGTAGTAATGGGATCTAAACATTAATTTGTTTAGAGTTTTGGTTTTGTGAGACCAGGAACTTGCTTTCTAGACCAGGTTGGCCTGAAGAGACTCAAGGAAATCTGCTGGGATTACAGGTGTACACCACCACACCCAACTAAAACCTTTAATTTATAATAATTATATTGGTGCATGCATATATACAGGAAAAAACATGCAAAGAGTATAAAAAAGCTTTATTTCCCAAAGGTGGTATTATTAAAGAATCCATACAGGGGGAAAAAAGTATTCATATGCTTTTACATATTTATATATAACTTTATTGTCATAGATATAAATTTGCCATTTGGAGGGATTTTGAAAAATTGTAAATGTTTATAGAAAAAAGTTTGGAGTTCACTAAAAATAATGAAAGAAAATAAACACATTTGCTGGAGCCAGGCATAGTAGCATGTCTCTCTTTTTTTTTTTTTCCATACTGAGTTACATTATATAATGGGCAAACAGTGAGTTGTTATCCCCAGTTCCCCAATGTCCCTCTTCCCCATTCCCAATCAGCTGGATATCCTCTTTTGTGGGCAGTCTGGATCAGTCCTTGGGGCAGGGGACCATGAATAGCCTAGGAGTCAGCCCTGTTCCACTGGCCCTAGTATGTTGTTACTGAGGGGGCCATGCCTCTGGATATTCTCCCCAACCACAGCTCTCACAATCTTTCCACTCCCTCTTCCACTCATTTCCCTGAGTCGTGGTGAGTAGCATGTGTCTTTCATCCTTATATTCAGGAGGCAGAGGTAGGAGAATCGCCATGATTTTGCAGCTTGCCTGGGACTACAAAGTGAATTCCAGGTCTGCCCCTCCCTCCAGAAGTTTTTGTTTGTTTGTTTGTTTGGGGGTTTTTTTGCCTTATTTCCTTCAGTATTGCTGTATCTTTTCAAAATTTGATCTAGGCTGGGTGAGGTGACACACGCCTTTAATCCCAGCACTTAGGAGGCAGAGGAAGGAGGATTGTCATCAATTCAAGGCCACCCTGAGACTACACAGTGAATTTTAGGTCAGCCTGGGCTAGAGCAAGACCCTACCTTGAAAAATAAAACAAAAAAATTTTTTTTGTTTTTGATCTAAAGTTTAAATACAGTTGTCTTATAACTACTTCCCTTGTAGAAGTAATAGCTGTATAAACTAGGCATGGTGGTACACAGCTTAAATCCCAGGATTGAGGAGGTAGAGAGGAGAGTATCACATTTAAGGCCAGCCTAAGCTACGTTGTAAGACAAACCAGAGGCTCAGCAGTTAAAAAGTTCTTGCTTACAAAGCCTGCCAGCCAGTGTTCAGTTCCCTAGCCACACACATTAAGCTGGATGGGTGTCTGTTTGCAGTGGCAAGAGACCCTGGCATGCCCATAGACATGTGCACAACATGCAAATAAATTTTTTAAAGTTTAATTAAAAAATGAAAACAAAACCTGTAAAATGGTAACATAGTAGTTGTAGGTGTAGTAGTTGTAGTTGTAGAAGCCCAGGAGCGTCTAGGGATTAGTTCTAGAGTGTCCATGCAGGAATAATATAGTCAGGAGCTAAAAATATAAACAAAAATATTTTTAAAGTCCTATTGTATAAATTTCTAGTGTACTTTGGGTAGGAGAAGTAAATTAATGTATTTGGTAGACAACTATTAATTTTTTGTGGTAATTTTCTTCCTGATGCCAAAATGTAAACTGAAATATTTTTGTAGAAACATATATATATATATATATACATATACATATATATATATAAACATTTTATATCTTTCTACTAAACTTTTAAGAAAAATCTAAGTGAAAAAATAAACCTGGGGCTGGACAGATGACTCAGCAGTTAAAAGTGCTTGCAAAGCCTGATGACTCATGTTTGATTCCCTAGTAGCCATGTAAAACCAGATGCACTAACTGGTGCATGGATTTGGAGTTCATTTGCAGTGGCAGGGAGCTCTGGTGTACGCATACTCTTCTCTGTGTCTGCCTCTTTTACTCCATGTGTTTCTCTCTCTCTCTCTCTCTCTCTCTCTCTCTCTCTCTCTCTCTCTCTCTCTCTCTCTCTCACACACACACACACACACACACACACACTCACATTCTCTCTCAAATAAATAAATAAAAATACTTTTAAAAAATACAGCTGCAAGTCAGTAAGACATACTAGTACATAATTAAAACTTAGAGCATTAAAATGGTACAGAAAAACTTGCAAAGACTAACATCATAGAACAGTTTCTAGCCCCTAATTCTAGCTAATACAGTTGGCCCCACTGTCTTTGAGGGCAGCTTTCACGACCCCAAGTCAATACCTAAAATCACAGATAGAACTAAACCCTGTTTGTATGGGTTTGTTTTTTTTTTTTTTAATTTGCCAGGTGGGTGGTAGAGAAGAAGGGCCTCTTGCCATTGCAGACAAACTCCAGATGCATACACCACTTGACATATCTGTCTTTTATGTGGAAATCTGCAGGGAGCCGGGTGTGGTGGCACACGCCTTTAATCCCATTGCAGAGAGCCGGGTGTGGTGGCGCACACCTTTAATCCCAGCGTTTGGGATTAGGCAATGCTTGGAAGACTACTTTACTACAAGGTCAAAGGTCAATGGAAGGCTACTTTACTACATGCTATCCTAGCCAATCCCGTGGCGTCTGGGGGTGGCAAGCAGGAGCCAGCCAATCATGGGATGATCTGTGTCCTTTTTTCCTATAAAAGCAGCTGCTTCTTAGTGCTCGCCCCTTCGCTTCCAGCTCCCCCCTCAATCAAAAGGCTCTCCAATAAAGTGTGATTTGAGAAGGATCCTTGCGTGGTGGTGGTTCTTCCTCACTGGTCGAGGAGTTCGCCGCAGAAATCAAACTCAGGCCTTCAGGTTTTGCATGCAAGCTCCTTAACCACTGAGCAATCTTTCCAGCCCGTGCGTTCTTTCTTATGCATACATACCGGTGAGAGTTTAATTTATAACTGCACTCAGACATAAATGACAGTAACTAAACAGTAGCCGTTAGAACCTCAGCATTTGGTGTGTTTTTCTTTTAGTAAGTTGAGACTTCATTTAAAGGAAGCACTTAACAGCTTTCCTTTGGCTTGCCAAGATTGTCAGCATCACTAATACACTGTACAGCCATTACTAAGTAGAGAATGGGTTATTTGATCATATGTGCATTGTACTTCATTGCTGATCTGATGACTGGGGAGGCTATTAATAGTGACTAAAATTAGGCAGCATGCAGCCAGTATACTCTGTTTTACATCCTAAGTACAACAAACAACACAAGATTTCATCACACTTTTCAGAAATATGCACAGTTTAAAACTTACTGTTTATTTCTGGAATTTTCTCTGTAATATTATCAGATCAGAATTAACCTCAGGTAATGAAAAAGCGAGTCATGGTTCAAAAACATTTTCTTTGTGGTTTCCCAAGATTCAGACCTTAACCTGGACTGGTTCAGAGATAAGGAGGTGGATGTCATGAAGAATTCTTGAAAATAGACTGTCTTCATTTTTTGTACTCTCCTGATAAATGTCTTGGGATTATTATTACTTAGTAGCTCATGCTTACCATTTCAGCTTGATTTTATTGAGGGTGACAAGTGATATTTGGTGAATGCAACAATGTCAAAAAAGGAACCTAGAAGCACAATTGTGAGAATCTGAGAAACTATGATTAATAACCTGTTACAGTGAGCAAATTTCATGATTATTATATATTTGGATGTGTATGGCAACCTCTTTTTTTTTTTTTTTTTTTTTTTTTTTTTTTTTTTTTTTTTTTTTTTTTTTTTTTTTTTTTTTTTTTTTTTTTTTTTTTTTTTTTGAGGTAGGGTCTCGCTCTAGCCCAGGCTGACCTAAAATTCATTATGTAGTCTCAGGGTGGTCTCAAACTCACAGTGATCCTTCTACCCTCTGCTTCCCAAGGGCTAAGTAAGATTAAAGTCATGTGCCACCACGCCTGGCTTGCTTAAAAATTTTAATAGATCTTTTTCATAGTTTTCAGGTTTGTTTTAATTTTAAAAATGCACACACATTGATTGATTTAGTCATTTATCATCAGTCAGATATTATTGAATCCCTATTTTAATTGTCTGTGGCCATAAAATAGCTACTGGGTTTATAAAATGCAAGTCCTTACCTCCTATCCCTTTATCTCCGTCATACTCAGAGATGCTGCAGCCTTAAGTGTTACATGCCTGAGAGTGTATCGTTTTCTAATGCTGATGATTGTGCCAAACAGGTTCTAAGCTCCTTACTTGTTGGAGCAGCTAGTTGAAAGAGGTAGACACTACTCTGCTCATCTATTTCATCGGTGCTATTAAGCCAACAGAATTCAAAACAGATGAGTATTCTTTCCTGATTCAAAGGAACCCCAGCCTGGGACTAGAGATGGAGCTTAATGGCATAGTGCTTATCTAGCATGTGTGAGGCTCTGGACTCAATCCTCAGCACTAGCAGAAGAAGACCAAAACTTTGGGGGTTTTGCTAAACCTCTTAAATATGACATTGTTTTTCATCACATCAGCAGAGGCTTTTTCCAAATAGACAAAAGTCTAACCAGAGTATTTAATAATGTCAACTGATACATGGTATTTTCAGGCCTTATCTGAATTTGGTAATTGTAAACATTCTTTCCAATAGAAAGTCCTTTAAGAGTAAAGTTGGGTAAAAATAAAGGCATTAAATGAGCTCTTGATTATTCTTGATTGGAAACACAGGTGTTCTTAAATAAAATCGATTATATGTGGTCCTTGATTAATGCTGCAATTTAAATTATTTAGCATTGTGCTGCTGCATCCCCATATCCCAAAAGAAAGCAAATATGTGAACTGTTGCTAAGAAAAGGAGCAAACATCAATGAAAAGACTAAAGAGTAAGTGTGCTTTTAATTATCATACATTATTGGCATTTTGGTATTTTTTTTTTTTTTTGGGGGGAAATACACTCATTATCTGGCTGACTTTCTCTTTTAAGATTCTTAACTCCTCTGCACGTGGCATCTGAGAAAGCTCACAATGATGTTGTTGAAGTCGTGGTGAAACATGAAGCAAAGGTATACTGCATTTCTGCTAATCTTGGGGAATCTCCAGTCAGTTTCCTTACCCTGTTATGCTTTCCTCTTATCTATCTATCATCTGTCTATATCTATGGATCTATTTACACATAAAGCCAATCCTTCAGCTTTCTTTTTCTGAATCTATTTTGTTATTGTAGTTGTTTAGGAAAGTTATTTATTCACATGTACACTATCCCTGTGTGCCTTTCCTTCTCCATTTCTTTTACCCATGCCTCACTGATCAGTTATTCCTAAGGACTTTCTCTAACAGTACAATACACTTCAGAACACCTCAAACAGACATGCTAATTGACCAATCTTATTTTGGTTTTCTTTGCTCACTCATATATGCAATTCCTTGGTTACCACTGATAACTTTCATATTACCAGCAACAGTCTTGGTCATTTCTGTCATTTCTATAGCTAAGCCAATGGCCCTGAATTGAAGGAAATAATTTGACTAAAAATAGTATATCTGCCCATGTTGATAAATTAACATTTTATTTGTCTTTAGTTAACATTTCTACACAAAGCATTTTGTGCATTGAATAAGTGCTTCTGTGAAGGTTATAAGTCATTATTTCTTACATAATAGATAAGACAGTTACCTAATTGAGCAGTTTTCAGTTTGAGCCAAGTCTTCAAATAAAGTCTTAGTAGATAATCAGTATGTAACAAAAAAATGGAGCTGCTCTGGATAAAGGGATAAGAAAGGAACAGATAGACCCTTGAGTGACCTCTGAGACCTTTTCCTATCAGGTTTTACAAATTTGTTTTCTTGTCTGTCCTTCCTTGCATTTCCATTCACTCAAGGAACCACTTAGAACTTTTTTTTTCTTTTTCTGATACCTTTAGTGTCCTAATCTCTCTTTGATTTTGGGGAGTTCTTGATAATGTATAATGGTGATCTTTCCCATTGTAAATTATTGAATGAAATAAAGTTTATTTCTGCTTGACTGCTTGGCATCTCATTTGTCTCTCTGCTCTGTACCTTTCGTTGATGGCTCTTTGCTTAAGTGTGGTACATTACTTGAAGAATGTCCACGCACATATTAAAATTGAGTTGTGAGACTCAATGAAACAGTTATGACCAGAGACTAATCCTCACTTTCGTTCAGGTCTTAGAGATTTCCAAAAACCCAGGACTTAACAGTGGTAAGACCAAGGGAATCCCAAGCAAGCCAGAACACGTTAACAAGCTAACACAAAATGGTGCCCAAATAAAGCTTGCAAGTAAAGTTTTCATTAAAATGCAATTGGGTGTATGAATACTTTAAAAATCCCGAGCATTTAAAATAGATTTTTCCAAATCTTTAAGCTTGGAGACTACTCCTAAGGTATTTCTCTTAAAATATTCTCTGATTCCATTAATATAAATTGGCCAGTGTCTAAAACCCACTGGTGAACATAAGGTTGGTTACTAAGAAACTTGAATCTTAGGTAAGTTTTAAGGAATTATTGCCCTGGTAGGGAGGCAGTGATGTGAATGAGATAGTCTTAGAGGTAGGGGTGTGTGTGTGTGTGTGTGTGTGTGTGTGTGTGTGTGTGTGTGTGTGTGTGTGTAATGTCAAAGATACTGCTAAATTGCAAGAATTTGATTAAAAAAATTATTATATGACCACTACCTAGATACTATGACTAACATTTTACAATATTACATTATCATTATATTTCATTGTGGACACATTTCAAAGTAACTTGCAGTTATTGTATGTCTACCCCTCAATTCATATGTACATTAATAGAGTTTTTCTAGTTTTTCTTTAGCTACAAAATTTACATGGGGTAATGTACACATATAATGTTCATTAGCTGAATGTTGACACATCTGTGCAAACAAAACCTGTTAAAATAAAGAACATGGGCTAGGGTGAGGGGTAGCTCACCTTTCTGCTTATCTAACATGCATAAGCCCCTGAGTAGTACGATGCCCAGTACTACCAAAAAATGATAGTATTTCAGTGGCTTATCCCAGGTAATCTCTACCTCTAAAGGTAGCAGTCATTTTGATTTTTTTATGACAGATTAGATTTGTTCCTTCTCGATTAATATACATGGAATCATAAATATGTACTCTTTTTTTTTTGTTGTTTTTTTTTCGAGGTAGGGTCTCTCTCTAGTCCAGGCTGACCTGGAATTCACTCTGTAGTCTCAGGGTGGCCTTGAACTCACAGCAATCCTCCTACCTCTGCCTCCTGAGTGCTGGGATTAAAGGCATGTGCCACCATGCCCAGCAAATATGTACTCTTTAATAAGGCTTTTCCATTCAGTATATTTTGGAAATCCACCAACTAATCAACAGTTGTTCCATGGTATTGCTGACAAATATCCATTGTGTGAATATGCAACATATTTATAGATGATAGTTTACATGATAAGTGGAAGATTAAGCCAATAAAAGTAAGAATTTTAACAATATTTTACAAATACTGGCTTTGCTTCTCTCCTGGCTGTTGTATATCTTGGGATTAATCTTCACATTTTTGGATGTCAAAAACCAATAAAATGATATACATTCAACTTTCTTAGTCAATGTCTAGCTGTTGTAAATAGGGTAAGTTTGTAATTGCCTTAGTGGTAAACATAACACATTACAGTGCGCATTTTAACCCAAAGTTAGATTTTCCTTGTGATGTTGATCTTCATGAATTGTTGGAAGTTGTGCTCTAAATTTGAGCAAAACACACTACTTTGGTGTATTGTGTTGTTGGTTCTTTTAAAAAGTAATTGAGACTTTTTGTAGCAAATGTTAAATTCACTGCAGGCTAACTTCAGTGTTTGCATATTGCTAGGTGAATGCTTTGGATAACCTTGGTCAGACATCGCTGCACAGAGCTGCACATTGTGGTCATCTACAAACCTGCCGCCTACTCCTGAGCTATGGGTGTGATCCTAACATCATATCCCTTCAGGGCTTCACTGCCTTACAAATGGGAAATGAAAATGTGCAGCAGCTGCTTCAAGGTAACGAACGAGTGCTTCCATGACATCACTGTTGTGATAACATTTAAGGTTTCTCTTACCAGGTGCTATGGTAGGAGTTGATTATAAAAAGAAAAAAAATTACATGTTGACATTCTTAACTCATACTCTTAACTCATTATACTAAATACCCAAATGTCATTAAATCATAATTGTGATTTTTGTTCTGGTAGCATTTCCCAATTTTTCTGAAGAGATGGCTAGAAGACTCAAGTTTTGGTCAAGGAATGGAACACTTGAAAGATCTTGGGGCTGAGATAATTGCTCAGTGGTTAAAGGAGCTTGCTTGCAAATCTTGCCAGGCTGGGTTCAGTTCCCAAGATCCACATAAACTAGATGCAAAAAGGGGTGCGAGCATCTGGTATTTGCAGCAGCAATAGCTCCCCCCCCCCACACACACGATTTTAAGGAATCTTTTAAAACAGTGTTACTGGCCCTGCTTTATTCCTTTTTAGATGTATATCTGAGGTAGGTAGCATTCATACAAGTGAACTGTGATTTATTAAAACTTGTTTTAACAGCCAAGTGTGGGGAGCACATGCCTATAATTCCAGGACTTGGGAAGCTGAAGCAGCAGTAACATAAGTTCTAGGCCAGCCTCAGCTATATAATAAGCTCCCCCCTCCGTTTAGCTATTGAATGTTCCTATATTTGTTACATGTTTAAATGTTTATTAAATAAGTATTTACACATTTGGCATAGATTTAAACATTTCAAACAAATCTGGTTTCATAAATTTTAAGTTATCTTTACCTATATCTCTAATCTACTGCAGTAGCTTTGAAATTTCAAAGCTTATAAGAATTGTAATGGGTCGAGCCTTTTCTTTGAGTCATCTTTTTTGATTTTTCGAGGTAGGGTCTTGCTCTAGTCCAGGCTGACCTGGAATTCACTATGTAGTCTCAGCGTGGCCTTGAACTCATGGTGATCCTCCTACCTCTGCCTCCCAAGTGCTGGGATTAAAGGCGTGCACCACCACACTCAGCCATATGTATTATGTTTTAAAAGAGTTTTAATAATGTTAGTATTTTTCCCTACTATGGAGGTTTCCCATATAAATCTAGTGAACTATTTAAAAAATAAACTATTTGCCAGGAGGCAGAGGTAGGAGGATCACCATGAGTTCAAGGCCACCCTGAGTCTACGTAGTGAATTCCAGGTCAGCCTGGACTAGAGTGAGACCATTCCTGAAAAAAACCAAAAAAATAAATAAAAATAAAAATAAAAATAAACTTTTTAAAAAGATCCTTTAGGGTTGGAGGATGGCTCAGCAGTTAAGGCGCTTGCCTGTGCATCTGGAGTTTGTTTGCAGTGGCTAGAGGCCCTGGTCTATCTAATCTCATTTTCTATCTCCTTGCAAATGAATAAATATAATATTAAGAACCCTTAGCCAGCCTTGGTAGCACTCAGTAGGCTGAGATGGGAGGATTGCCAACAGTTTCAGCTCAAGCCTTGTTTGAGGTGTGAGATCCAGTTCAGCCTGGGCTAAAGTGAGACCCTGCTTCAGGATTGGTGGGGGGATCCCTTGAAGCTTGATCTCTTTCTGCATGGAAGTTAATCACTCTTTCCCTCTCCTTTCAGAGGGTATCTCATTGGGCAATTCAGAGGCAGACAGACAACTGCTGGAAGCTGCAAAGGCTGGTGATGTAGAAACTGTGAAGGTAAGATAAAATCTCATTAACACTTTCATTAACTTTCAGTTTTTAATTAATCTTTTCAATGGTTTTGTTTAATGAATCTATACTATTTATGACATTGAGCTTTATATATCTTTTAAAAGGATATGGATGTTTTTCTGCAAATAAGGAACACTAATGAGGCAAAAAAACACCTTTGATTTCACATATATTAAATATCACATTCACAGGTGCTGGCCTCAAATTCACAGCTATCCTCCCACCTCTGCATTCCAAGTGCTGGGTTTAAAGTCATGCACCACCATGCCTGGCCTCAATTTCTGTTATTTACATATGACATAAAACAAGAAGAGGAGAGCTAGGGAGATAGCTCAGTGGAGAAAAGCTCTTACCACAAGCATAAGGGCCTAAGACTGAGTTCTTTTCCCTGAGAAAGACATTTCCCAGTCTGTAGCCCCAGTCCTGTGTTGAGTAGACTAGAGAATCACTAGGGCCCCTGAGAATCCCAGCCTTAAATTCAGAGACTCCCTGTCAAGAAAACAGGTAGGGAAAAGGAGGACGCTCAGTGTTCTCTAACCACCATGTGCCTTTGAGCAAATCTCATAACTGCACAACATATCACATGTGCTGCACATACAAGTGCGGGAGAAGACAAGGAAAACCATTGTGTCACGTCTGTCTGTGTGCCCTCTGCCTATAAGGATCCATTGTTTATAGTCTTGAAACTTCTCAGAGCCACTGTCTATTCCGTCTTAAATTTCGTATGAACAAGTCATGTGTTAGAATCATCATTTTCCTCCTTTCTGCCCCATTCCACTGTGGGCCTCCTTGGTGGGATTGCTGGTATGCACCATGGGGTTGAGGGCTATGAGCTGTGTGAGTAGCAGTCAATCAGTTATTGGGTAGGGGGCAATGCCTCTGGTTTTCCCACCTCACCACCACCATATCTTTAATAATCTTTCTGCCCCCTCTTTCACAAAATTCCCTGAGCCATAGTGTGTGTAACTCAGCATTTTTCACAAGTAATTCATTAGTATTATAATGTTACATTGATTTTTGAAGTAGTAGGAAAGAAAACTCTCCCTTCTTTTTTCCCTGGAAGACATTTTCAAAACTGGGGACTGCGGTTGAAGAGATGGCTTTGCGGTAAAGGCTTTTGCGTGCAAAGCAGAAGGATCCAAGTTCGATTACCCAATGCCCACATAAAGCCAGACACACAAGGTGGAGAAAAGGAGAGTATCATGTATCTAGAGTTGTTTGCAGTGACTGGAAGCTATGATGTGCCCATTCTCTCTCTCTCTCTTTCAAATACATAAATTTTTTTTTTAAATATTTTATTGATTCATTTTCAAGCAGAGAGAGAGAGAGAGAGAGAGAGAGAGAGAGAGAGAGAGAGAGAGAGAGCGCGCGCCAGGGCCACCACCTTGTGGGTCTGGCTTATGTGGGTCCTGGGGAATTGAACCCAGGGCCTTAGGCACTGGAGGTAAGTGCCTTAACCACTGAGCCATCCCTCCAGCCCTTGATAAAATATTTTAAAAACAAACTGGGGACTGCAGAAATGGTTCATCAGTTAAAGGCACTTGCTTGCAATGCCTGGTGGCCCCGTTTTAATTCCCTGGCACCCTAATACCCCCCCCACACACACACACTACAAATAAGTTAATTAAATAGATAAATAAAATAAAATAAATCTATGCTGGCCCCCAAGTTGAGAAAGCACTCTTGGATAATAAAAAGCTAAATTTTCTTTCATCCCAGCACTGGGGAGGCTGGGGTAGGAGGATTGCTGTGAGTTCAAGGCCAGCCTGGAAGCTATAGAGTGAGTTCTGGGCTAGCCTGGGCTAGAATGAGACCCTACCTCAAAAAAACAAACAAACAAAAAAAGCTAAATTTTATTTGTGGCAGAAGTAGTAGTTTGAAATTATTTCACTAAATTTCTGTATGGTATTCTCCATTCTAAACAGATCCACTGCATTAAAGTCAGTAATTTTAGATTTTCTGAAAGAAAAATAGAAATGTGGGTTTCATTCTAGATCTTAGGGAGAATTTATTCATTGAGCTTTTAAATGAAGAGCTTTCTGGAAATTTTTTTAAATCATCTTGCTCTTTCTTACTATTGTATATACATAAATAATACAAGTATCACAAATAGTAGATTGCTTTTCACACGTCTTTACTCCCAACACTCTGAGGGCAGAGGTAGGAGAATTGATGTGAGTTTGAGTCCACTAAGACTACATAACATAGTGAATTCCAGGTCAGCCTAGCTAGACCTAGACCCAACCTTGAAAAACCAAAAGTTATAATAGTAATAAAAAGTTATGATTCAGGGTCAGCTAGTGGATTTAATTTATATATGGGGGTAGATAGGGAGACTGGTTAATTTTTTTTTTTTTTTTTTTTTTTTTTTTTGGTTTTTCAAGGTAGGGTCTCACTCTAGTCCAGGCTGACCTGGAATTCACTATGTAGTCTCGGGGTGGCCTTGAACTCAATCCTCCTACCTCTACCTCCCGAGTGATGGGATTAAAGGCATGCACCACCACGCCCAGCTTAAGACTGGTAAATTTTTAACTGTTCATATAGAACATGAAAATGATAAATGAAACTTGACAGGAGTAGTGATATACACTGGAGGCTGAGACAGGAAGGTCACTGGTTTGAGGCCAGGTTGGGTCTTTAAATTCATTTTATTTATTTTTTTTGAGACCATCTCAAAAAAATTTTTTTAATTTAAAAAAAAAGGTGAGCTGTGTATGGTGGTGCACATGATACTCAAGAAGTTTGTGTTTGTTTTTGTTTTTGAAACGAGAGACTTATGTATTCCAGACTGGCCTCAAACTTGTTAGGTAGTGGAGGGTGACTTTAAACTGATCCTCCTTCCTCTACCTTCCTAGTGCATGTACCACCACACCTGATTTATTTAGTGCTGGGAATCAAGCCCAGAGCTTTTTGTTGCTAAGCAAGCATTCTACCAACTGAGCTGTATTTCCACCCCCTCACGAGTATTTTGAAATACATCTTTAATCCCAGCACTGGGGAGGCTCAGGTAGGAGGATCACTTTGAGTTTGAGGCCAGTCTGGAACTACAGAATGAGTTCCAGATCAGCCTATGTCAGACTGAGACCCTACTTGGAAACCGCCCCCCCCCCAAAAAAAAAAAAAAGATATTTTGAGTGTTACCCATTTTTACTATTATTATCTGAGTGGTGTCTGTGTGTTTATGGGCACACTTGAGCCACTGTTTGTCTCCAGCTTTACATGATGCTGAGGAATTGGGGTAGTAGGGACTTGCAGGCTAGAACAAGAGTACATTAGTCAATTTCACATGGTTACTGAGGAAACTAGAAACAGGTAGGTTATTTTGACCTAGGTACTGGGGGGAACTAGGAGCTGATTGGTTGGGTTGGGGGCCCAGGATAGTTGCCAGTTTTTCCTGGAACAAGGGGTTACAGAGAAGTCATAACAGTTAACAAAATGGAGGCCCTGTGGCCAACCCTAGCCCTTCAGAAATTACAGTGTCAGTTACTGCCTTCATGTCAATTATAGTTTGCCTTCTACTTTTATTAAAAACAGAAGGAGTCAGGCATGATGGCGTACAATGCCTTTAATCCCAGCACTCAGGAGGCAGAGGTAGGAGGATCACTGTGAGTTTGAGACTAGCAAGGGATTACAGAATGAGTTCCAGGTCAGCCTAGGTTAGAGTGGGGTCCTACCTCAGGGAAAATTTGGGCATAGATGAGAGCACTAGAAGGATTTTCAGTAAATGATAAGATAAAATAGGAATAGTTCTTGAGGATACTGATTTAATGAGTCAGAAAATCAGTCAAACATTTGACATTTTTACTACATGAGTTGAAACAAATGCAAATGTATAGTATCATGTGTGTTGTGTTTGATCCTACAGAAACTGTGTACTGCTCAGAGTGTCAACTGTAGAGACATTGAAGGACGTCAGTCTACACCACTCCATTTTGCCGCTGGGTATAACAGGGTGTCTGTGGTGGAGTATCTGCTGCAACATGGAGCTGATGTGCACGCTAAAGATAAAGGGTAAGTAACAACTGTCGTGCCTCTCTTTTCTTAGCTTTCCTTTATATGATGACCCTTTAAGAAAAAGTATTGAAAAAATTTCTGATAAGTGGTAAGACTCTTTTCTAAGGTAATCTGTTTATTGACAGTGATTTAAATATAGCTTCTTATATTCATATTTTATGCTGGATATGGTGGCCTATACCTGTAATCACAGCACTTGGCAGGCTGAGGCAGGGGGACTATGAATTTGAGGCCACCCTGGCTACAGTATGAGACCCCGTTCAAAAAAAAAGGAAGAAAAAAGCCACACATAATGGCACATACGTATAAACCCAGCACTGGAGAGGCTGAGGTAGAAAGATTGCTACAAGTCTGAGGTCAGTTTAGGCTACAATGTTGAGACTGTCTCAAAGGTCAAATCTCAAATATATTAATTTACATTTACATTAAGACATATGAAATGTAATGACCAAGGAGGTTGCTTTCTTTTGGTATGATTTTTTAAAATATTTTATTTATTCAGTTTCAAGCAGAGAGAGAAGAGAGAGAGAAAGAGAACCAGGGCCACCACCTTGTGAGTCTGGCTTATGTGGATACTGGGGAATTGAACCCGGGGCCTTAGGCACTGGAGGTGGCAAGTGCCTTTACCACTGAGCCTTCTCTCCAGCTCTGGTATGATTTTATTTAAAAAAAATTTTTTTCAGTATTCATTCAGGGTATTTGAATTTTTCAAGCTTTTCTTGAAATCATTTTTTTTTTTTTGTTTTTGAAACAAAATACATTATGCTAGGTGTTGAGTCTGTGTGTGGATGCTTTCATATTTTCAGAATTTAAAATTTTTGAAATCTCCCAAAATGTCTTTCTTTTTTTTTTAATTTGACAATTTCCATGAAAATAGACAATATACTATGATAAACCCCTCCCACTATTTCTTTCTTCCCCCTCTCTGATCCCCTCTCCACTGAATTGCTTCTTTCTAAGTAGTCTCTTTTGCTTTGATGTCATCATTTTTCCCCTCCTATAATGCAGATCTTATGTAGATAGTGTCCACCATGTTGGAGTCATGAATATCAAAGACACTTTGTGGCTGGATGAAAGCATTATAGTCAATCCTCCCCTTCCTTTAGCTCTTTCATTCTTTCTACCAGCTGTCCTGCAATGGTCTCTGAACCTTGGAGGGTGTGATGGAGATGCCTCACTTGGTGCTGAACACTTTTTCTTATAAAAGTGCATGGTTTCTGGAGTCAGTCACTTCTCCTCAGCACTTTGATGAGTTTTGAGTCTCCCCAGTGGTCATCACTATCTAAAAAGAAGCTTCTCTAACCAAAAGTGAGAGTAGCATTAGTATATGGGCACAAACAAATGTTTAGAGGGCAGTTTGGTGGGCATAAGATAGGCAGTTAACCAGACAACAGTCATAGTTTGGCCACTAGGGCTTATCTTTTTACTTAAGTTTTCTGTACCAAACATGAATTCTCTCCTGTATACTAGGCTTCAAATCCTTTCAGAAAGCAATTAGTTTCCCCAAAATAGACATGACACCATTCCACAATTGGTAAATTTCATCTAGCTGGCCAACTGTGAAGCTTGCAGGGTCCCCTGCTGGTTAAGACCATGATGACTTTTTTCCTCCAGGGGCTGAGTTGCTACATAGCTTTTTCCAGCAGGCATCATGACAGTTAATATGGAAGAGGTTTCCAGCTCAGCTCCAGCCTGATTTCTCAGTGACCTGCAGCCCAAGCATGTGAAGTCTTCAGCCATAAATCTCACCATCTAGTTTTGGTGGGCAGCCAAGAGCCTTGGCAATGGCTTGTAATGTTTTGGGGGCACCAGGGAGCCTCCATAACCAGCAGCTCATTGGAAAGTATTCCAGCCCTGGCACTGAAATTTTGAAATGGCTTCTGGACACATTATTCACCTCCACAGGATACTTCTGCACAAACTCTTTTATTTTTTATTGTCCACAATGAGTTACATTGTTTAGTGGGCCAACAATGAGTTGTTAACCCCAAATCCTCATTGCCCCCCCCTCCCCATCCCCAGTCAGCTGGATATCCTCCGTGGGCCGTCTGTATCAGTCTTTGTGGTAGGGGACCATGGATAACCCAGTCTTCAGCCGGGTTCTCATGATCCAAGTGTGTTGTTACTGAGGGTTGCCAAGTCTCTGATATTCTCCCCCACCACAACTCTCACAATCTTTCCACCCCCTCTTCCGCTCAGTTCCCTGAGTTGTGGTGGGTGAGTATTAAGGCTTCTTTAATGTTGTGAGCTTAGGGGTTTTTGTGTCGAGATTCGTTGGTTTCTGTTTCACTGGCTTATCCTTTGTTGATTGAATGGCTATGACTGTGGGTCCCTTGTTCATCCAATCATTCTCTGTGGGGTTCCATATGGATCCTCCACCGCATGACTGTGGTGACTCATCTCTTGCCAGGATCTCAGCTTTTTGCCTGTGGTCGGTTGGTAGGGTTATATAGGCCACAGCTCTCTCGCTGTATCCTGAAAAATACAAACACACTCTCCATCGGAGAATGAGATCAGTATCAGTTAACAAATATACACCATTCTGGATTACCTAGCTTCTATTTTTAGTAGCCTCCCCGGCAGTCGCTTGCATAGTGCATCTTTTCTTGGGAGCCCAAGAGTATGGGATCTGGTGCATATCACCCTGAATCCCCAGTTCCAATCAAGGGTTCCTCCTCACTGAGTGGAATATTTGGCCGAATTTAATAGCTGTTGATTGTCCCCAGGCCCAGGCTCCTCCATTGCACAAGTGCTCCTTTCTTGGTTTGCTTTTCTCTCCCAGTAGGAGGTGTGGTCAGCCTACTCATGGCCACAGACTGTGTTTCATGCCAGTGGTCTGTTTACTTCAGCTGTCGTTGTTCAGCTTCCCCTGGCAGCCTGTGTAGTGCCTTCCAGCACTGCACTAACTGCCATCTGGGGACAAACTCTTTTTTAACATATATATTATTAGCTAGCAAAGAAGTAGGGTTCCATGTGGCTGATTGATTACATCTTAAATTTTGATTACCCCTCCTCCATCCCTGCATACCATTTTATCCCCAGTATTGTGAGAGCCCCTCTATTTACAGAAACTACTATTCCCTCCCTTAAGTCCACCCCTCTCCTCCCTCTCAGTCCCTTGCTGAGCTTCCTGGCCTCTAATACTACCAACTCACATATAAATCTAAACATTTGAATCTAGGATTCATATATGAGAGAGAACATGCAGTATTTGACTTTCTGAGCCTGTTACTTCACTTAATAAAGTCTGTTCCATTTCCCTGCAAATTTTATTTCTTTTTCTTGAGATAGTCTTATGTACCCCAGGCAGCCCTTGAGCTCACTATGTAGCTTTAACTTTTGATCCTCCTGCCTTTACCTCCTAAGTGTTGGGATTACAAGCATATTTCACTGTGTCTGGTTTTATGAGGTTCTTGGCAGTGGAAACCAGGATGCTAGGCAAGTACTCTACCAGCTGAACTACATCCCCAGCCTCCTGTTTCTCCTTCCAATAGATTTAGGTTCTATAAAGTACAATCAGCATAATCTCTTGGGCAGCTGAAGAAATGTCTTTCATTGGTTGTATATAATCTCTGAAATTAAATCATGTTGTCTAGCTTTATCACTTCCTTCACTTCCATTTCAGAGGCCTTGTACCTTTGCATAATGCATGTTCTTATGGACACTATGAAGTTGCAGAACTCCTTGTTAAGCATGGAGCAGTAGTTAATGTAGCTGACTTATGGAAATTTACACCTTTACATGAAGCTGCAGCAAAAGGAAAATATGAAATATGCAAACTTCTACTCCAGGTATATTTAAGTACTTTGGACAATGTGAATTATTTAGAATATGCTATTTTCAAATAACTCAAAAATTTATAATAAAAAAAAACTAAAAAGACAGTAGGAGACAAAGTTATCTAATTCTATAGTTTCAAAAAACTTGTCATGAGCATTTTATATGTTAATTTGCAAGCATATTTACCACATATGGGTTTATTTTTATATAGTCAACTATCATGTGGCAGTTCTCTGATTGCTACTTGTATATTCTTCTTTATTAATTTCAAATTATTTAAATATGTAACTTACAACCCTAGTTTCACATTTGAAAAATTGATGGTATAATACCAGTCAGGCTAAATTCATACTTTATTTCAGTATGAAAGGTAAAAATATAGCCATGCACTGTATTCTAATAATTCAGTCAGTGATGATTGACAGTGTTCCCATCAATTTGCAGTATAGCTGAAAACTTTTACTATGCCTTTTCAGTACTTAGATACACAAATACTTACTGTTGTGTTAAAATTCCCTATGATATTTAGTACATTAGCATGCTGTATAGATTTGTAGCTTAGGAGCAATAGGCTATATTACACAGCCTAGGTAAATAGTAATTTCCAAGTTTGTATAAATACACTGATTTTGTACTATGATGACATCAAATGAGGCTGCATTTCTCAGAACCTTTATCTGTTAAATGAAGCATACTGTAGTACAAAAGCTAATTTTCATTAAAGTATTTCTAACTTTGTTTTGAACATAGTTTAAACTTGGTTGTATTGGTGCATTATCTAAACATATCCTTTGAAAACTAATCGTCTCCATGTTTTTTTATTATGATTTTCCATTTAAGTTAAATATTAATAGCAATCATGTTAACCTTAAGGTAGAGTCGGTATGAAGTGATTTCCTTGGGTCTAGTTATATTGGCTGTTTTCTCATTGATAAAAGATATGCCTAAGCCAGTTCCTACTCCCTTTCTGTTTTTCATGTGCCTAGCATGGTGCAGATCCTACAAAGAAAAACAGAGATGGTAATACTCCTTTGGATCTTGTTAAAGATGGTGATACAGATATTCAAGATCTACTTAGAGGAGATGCAGCTTTGCTAGATGCTGCCAAGAAGGGTTGTTTAGCAAGAGTGAAGAAGTTATCTTCACCTGATAATGTAAATTGCCGTGATACTCAAGGCCGACATTCTACACCTTTACATTTGGCAGGTAAGTAAATGTCATTTCACAGATTTTGGGATGGTGACCACTTAGATTCATTACCTAGGTAAAATGATCCCTATAATTAAACTTGAGATTTAAATCAAATATTTCATTTTTTAAAATTTATTTACAAGAGAGAGTGGGAGTACAGACAAACTGCAGACACATAACACCACTTTGTGTTTGACTTTATGTGGGTACTGGGGAATTGAACCCAGGCTGGTAGGCTTTGCAAGCAAGTGCCTTTAACTACCGTGCCATATTCCCAGCCCTCAAATATTTTTTCCTTTTTTTTTTCCGGTTTTTCAAGGTAGGGTATCGCTCTAGTCCAGGCTGACCTGGAATTCACTCTGTAGTCTCAGGGTGGCCTCGAACTCACGGCGATCCTCCTACCTCTGCCTCCCCAGTGCTGGGATTAAAGGCGTGTGCCACCACACCTGGCTTCCTCAAATATTTTTTTTTAATATTTTATTTATTTATTCATTTTCAAGCAGAGAAATACAGAGAGAGAGAGAGAGCGCGCACCAGGGCCACCACCTTGTGGGTCTGGCACATGTGGGTCCTGGGGAATTGAACCGTGGGCCTTGGGCACTGGAGACAAGTGCCTTAACCGCTAAGTCATCTCTCCAGCCCCTCAAATATTTTTTTAAAAATGTATTTGTGGGAGGCGGGCAGGGGTTGTCTGCTCCACCTCCTTTGAGAGATAAGGTCTCTTGCCACTGCAAACAGCTTTACCTCATGGTCCTCACAATGCTCAGACTCGTCTACCAGACCTGCAGAGATGCAGCCCTCTTGGTTCTCTTCCATTGCCTTCCAAGGAGGAGTTATCTGCGACCCACCGTGTTGCTGCTTCTTGCTTTGCAGCAACTTATATATGATTGGAAGCCTGTGACTTGCAGCCCTAGAGACCATGGTCCTGAGTTCAAGAAGTTGTATATAACAACCATGAAGACAGGAACTTTGGAAAGGAAGGTTTTAAATAGAAAACAAGCAAATGCATATAATTTTGAGCATCTCCAAACCCAGTAGCTCTCGTCACCAAAATCTTCCAACATTTCAGGCCAGTGGGACATTTTTTCCCCAGAAGTTAAAATTTTAATAGATTTGAAAATTTTACATTCATATATACAATTTCTTTTTTAGTGATGTCTGTGCTTTCTAAACCTAGAGCTATATGTGTAATATGCAGCTGTTTTTACATTTACAAGTGAAAATAATGTTATTTCTTTTCTATATTAGCTGGTTACAATAATTTAGAAGTTGCAGAGTATTTGTTGCAACATGGAGCTGATGTGAATGCTCAAGACAAAGGAGGACTCATTCCTTTGCATAATGCAGCGTCCTATGGGGTGAGTTTTTCCTGTTACTTTTAAAAATCTGTTTGAAGGCCTGGAGAGATGGCTTAGCGTTTAAGGCACTTGCCTCCAGTGCCTAAAGCCCCGGGTTCAATTCCCCAGTACCCACATATGCCAGATCCACAAGGTGGTGGCCCTGGTGTGCTCAAACAAACAAACAAAAAAACTGTTTGATTTTCAAAATATCGTATTTCATTTCATGTGGGATATAACATGACTTTATTTCACAAAGAAATATAAAAGCCTTTTTTGTAAGCTTATTGTATAACATAGCAATATATTGTTGATTATTTATTGCTTGTTTTTATACCTATCTCTTATTTTCAGCAAGATACTGATTTTATTTTTTTGTGCCCAGAAAACCATTGGATGTCATAGGAATTTGTAGAGATTGAAGTATTGTTCCTCACTTCCTACAACCTTGAAGGATAGAATTAGTATCTTGGTCATTGTCAGTGATACAGTTGGAATAGTTGAGGAACACTACTAGTTTATGAGTTGATATTCAGCAGCTCTAAGAATAAGTTTTAATCATTAAATTTGTATTTGTTTATTTTCTTATTTAGCTTTCAAATGTTGAAATAGCTACTACTTTTAAAAATAGTAATATTTAAGCATCTACCCATAAGTTATGTTGTTAGGAAGAAGCAGAATAAGTTTGAAAATATGGAGGCAAGTACACAGTTAGTTTAAGAAATACAGTGTGATCAAGTGTTCTGACTAACAGGAGTGTTTTCTTTTACAGCATGTAGATGTGGCAGCTTTACTAATAAAATACAACGCATGTGTCAATGCCACGGACAAATGGGCTTTCACACCTCTGCATGAAGCAGCCCAAAAGGGACGGACCCAGCTTTGTGCTTTATTGTTGGCCCACGGAGCTGATCCTACTCTCAAAAATCAGGAAGGCCAAACACCTTTAGATTTAGTTTCGGTAAGTGATGGGCTGTTTGAAAGTGTTTATTTTTTTCCCCTTCTTTTTAAAGTTCACTTGGTATATATAAAATTTCTTAATAGTAAATATAGCAAAATCTTGTTTTAGCCCAAATTTAAATTTAGGAAATCTTTGATATTGTAATGTGATGAGTATAATAATTAATAATCAGATTTTGGTGATGAGAGCTACTGGCTTTGGAGATGCTCAAAATTATATGCTTCCCTTTTCAAATTGGTGTTTCAGTACCTCTTTATTATGGTTGTATTTTAATAACCTGTGATCTAAAAAAGATGTTCTGAATTACTTTTTATATTAAGTAATAGGTGAGTGCCACCCTGTTTGCTTCGCTTTTTAAATAATTAGGTATTTGTTAATGTTATCTGCTGCACATGTGCTGGGTTTTGTCGTATTTTTAATTGCATCCTGTGTGTGAAGAAGAATTAAAAGCTTGCTCGTGACAAATTTCATATCCTTGAAATGCACCCTAGGCAGATGATGTCAGTGCTCTCTTGACAGCAGCTATGCTCCCCTCTGCTCTACCTTCGTGCTATAAGCCTCAAGTGCTCAATGGTGTGCGGAGTCCAGCCACCACTGCAGACACTCTGTCTTCAGGCCCATCCAGCCCCTCAAGCCTTTCTGCAGCCAGCAGTCTTGACAACCTGTCTGGAAGTTTCTCTGAACTGTCTTCAGTTGTTAGTTCAAGTGGAACAGAAGGTGCTTCCAGTTTGGAGAGAAAGGAGGGTGAGACATTTTCTTATGTTATTTGACATTTAGCCCCCTCCCCCATATTTGTCATTGAGAACGATAGGAAGTCACTTTTTAAGCTTTACATCAAATTAACATAGCCTAAAAGTATTAAATTTTGGGGCTGAAGAGATGGCTTAGCGGTTAAGGTGTTTGCCTGCTAAGCAGTAGGACCTGAGTTCAATTCCCTAGTACCCACGTAAAGCCAGATGCACAAGGTGGTGCATGTGTCTGGAGTTCGCTTGCAGTGGCTAGAGGCTCTGGTCACCCATTCTCTCTCTCTGCCTCTTTCTCTCTCAAATGAATAAATAAATAAAAATTAAAAATAAAGTATTAGATTTTTTTCCTTACATTATTAATAGGAGTGCTAAGGAAACTCTCCTCCCAAGTTGAAAGTTGTTAAGTGTTTAGCCAATGAAGCCTTTACCTAAGAAAAGTCATCTCACCTGTGCTACAATGTAAAACGGGTTTTCAAATATCTTGTAAAGGAAACTGAAAGAAGATTGATTTTTTTTTTTTAAAGATAAGAACAAAAATCAAGTTAAAAATGAGAAGCACTTAACCAGAGAATGCCATGGGGTAACTCTTCTCTAACGTTGAAATTTTAATGGATTCTCTCTGTAATTTTAGGCATTCTATTCAGGCGGCTATGGATATTTTGTTTCTTTTTTTTTTTTTTTTTTAAACATATGTAGTAGAAGCACCACAAGACTGTTATTACAGTTTTGCTATGCATTGTTCTGAAGTGAAATTTTGTTCTGGCTTCCCCTCAGATCCAGGAGTGGATTTTAGCATAATTCAGTTCGTGAGAAATCTTGGACTTGAGCACCTAATGGATATATTTGAGAGAGAACAAGTGAGTGGATTAATTATATTGCTTGGTTTAGTTTTATTGGAACTCAAGGAAAATTTGAGACATACTTAAAATTGTTCAAGCCTTCCTAGCTATTGGGAAATATTTTTGTTAGGTTTGCTTTTGTTTGGTGCTGGCAATTGACTCCACAGCCTTTTACATGCTAAGCAGACTATGTGCCAGCACAATACATCTGAAAGTATTAATAGACTGGAAAGCGATCCCTTTCTGATTTGTCTTGATCTTGGATTTTCCTCTTAGTTTATCAGATCAGTGTGAGTTCCAGGTCAGCTTGAGACAGAGTGAGACCCTACCTGGGGGATGGGGGGAGAAGGGAGGGATAATTTAAAGTAAATGTATGAATTTAATATTGTGAGAATTCCTATATATGAATATCTACCAAATTAGTAAGCATTCTAAATAATGTCATCCTCTGTCATAGATCACTTTAGATGTGTTAGTTGAGATGGGGCACAAGGAGCTGAAGGAGATTGGAATCAATGCTTATGGACATCGACACAAATTAATTAAAGGAGTTGAAAGACTTATCTCTGGACAACAAGGTACTTTGTTGTAATATTTGCTGTTACCTGTTCAGAGTTTACCTAAAGACAGTCCCTAGCAAAGCCTCTATGAAAAGAAGAGCACTAACTAGGATATGGACCACGGGGGCCAAGGCCTCTGCTGATACCTCAAACTTCCTGAACTAATGTTAAGTTTGTGTACCTATGTAAAATCTCTAGACACTACAGAATTTGAAGATTAACTCCTGAAAAAGTGTGAATGGTAGATATGACTTATAAAATTTTTCTATCTCTAAAATTTTGATTTTAAAAAATCTGAAGCAAAGCTGGGAATGGTGGTGCATGCCTTTAATCCCAGCACTCAGGAAGCAGAGGTAAGAGGATCACTGTGAGTTCCAGGTCATCCTGGACTAGAGTGAGACACTACCTTGAAAAAAACTCTGAAAATAAATATCTCAGTTTTTTAATGCTAATATGTGGGGTCTAGATTTAAGAGAGTGTGTGCATGGGGGGAGAACATATATAGGACATGAAAGCAAGGGGGACTTTGAGGAGAGAATGCAGTCTAAAGGGAGGATGGAGGGGACAAGAGAGGATAAGAGAATGAATGTATGTTACATAAGAGCAGAAGAGGAGGCTGTTGGGAGGAAAGGAATCAGCAAGGCAAGAAAGGAGGGCAGTGAGTGAGGCTATAATGGAAACTATCACACTTGATATGCACAAAAAATTAACAGTTTCAGAAAAGCATATTGAAATTGAAGTTTTGCCTATACAACTTGAGTTGAAGAAACATTTCCATTTATAAAAATGGGAATTTTTTTAGGGAAAAAATGCTTGCTGGACAGGACAGGGCCCACTTGAAAAAAAAAGCACTCAAAAGTCAGATGATTCAAGCTGAAGATGTTGTTGAATAGTTTTTTAAAAATCAATGTGATGTAATTCCCTGGTAGAGACCAGGGCAATGTTTGCACAATTAAGTACACCCTAGTTATTAAGACTGCATTGAAAGGTTCAGGAAGTTGATTTTAAATTCATATGCACACATATAACTAAAAAGTCAGCTGGAGGTGGTTGTTTTTTGCTTGGTACTATTTCATTTTCAATTTTTTTTTGACCTTTCATCTCATAGGTCTTAATCCATATTTAACTCTAAACAACTCTGGTAGTGGAACAATTCTCATAGATCTATCTCCTGATGATAAAGAATTTCAGTCTGTGGAAGAAGAGGTATGTTACATTACTTAAGTAAATGAAAAAGATCAATCATATATATGTTATTGGGCCACTTGCTAAACTTTTCTGGAAGTTTCCAGATATATTTGGACATGTCCTTTTTAAAAAGAGTTTTCTAATTATATTTAATTTGTGTGTTGTGTATGCAAATACATGTACCTGTGTGCACACATGGCAGAAGCTAGAGGAGGACATTGGGTGTGCTTCTCCATCACTTCTTCATCTTACTTTCCTGAGACAGAGTCACTGAATCTTTAGCTCATCCTTTTTTGGTTAGGCTGGTTGACCAGGGAACCAGCAGTCCTCCTGTCTTTGCTTTCCTCAGCACTGAGGTTCTAGGGATGCTTTTTACATGAGTGCTGACAGTTGAACTCAGGCCTCATGTTTCTGTAGCAAATGCCCTTACCTGCTGAGCCATCTCCCAGCTGGTGTCCTTTTCACTACCTCGAAATTTTGAGAAGTGTTTAAGATAATTTCAAGTGCTTGGGTCAGTACACTTAATTCTGACAGAAGAGGTTGCTAGCATTTGAAAACACACTCCACTCTTCATGAAGGCAATGAGCATAGACTTCCAGACACGACCCAGAACATTAGGCAGTATTTATCCAGGAATTTTTATATTAGCATCTTTTCCAAAGAACTCTTGAATCCACTGAAATCTTTGAATAGTGTTCTTTTAATACATTGAGGTGCATGTGCCCTTTAGTATGGATTAAAAATAGATAGAAAGTTTAATGAGACTTAGTTCTAAAACTCAAGAAACTCGTGGTTCAATAAAATATGTATTATGCTTCATTAGACTAAATCATTGGGCACAATTGAATCATTGTTTTTTAGAATGTCAAGTTGTTAGCTTTGTATGTTTAACTTGCCTTGCCATCTCTTTTTTCTCTAGTTTGCATCATGCATTTTACCTGTAGATAGTTTTCAGGATGATTAACAGTTGATCTGTAGAAGGCATTACTCATTACAGAGTCAGATGAATCAAGAACCATATTTCCCAAGTCATACAAGATATATAACTAATGCATGTTATTATTTTTCCATCAGATGCAGAGTACAGTCCGAGAACATAGAGATGGAGGTCATGCAGGTGGCATCTTCAACAGATACAATATTCTCAAGGTAACCACTGAATCATCTCTCTAGCCTGAGGCCTTTTTTTTTTTTTTTAATTCTTATTTATTTATTTATTTACAAGCAGAGAGAGAATGGGCACGCCAAGGCCTCCATAGCCACTGCAAACAAACTCCAAACGCATACGCACCTTTTGTGCATCTGACTTTACGTGGGTACTGAGAAATCAAATTTGGGTTGTTGGGTTTTGCAGGCAAGTGTCTTAACTGCTGAACCATCTCTGTAGCCCTTGGCTATATTTTTAATTGACTAATAAATGTTTTATATTTCAGTTTGTTTCCCTTCTGACTAAATAGGTGCTCATTTTTTAGTTAAGAAGAAGTAAATAGTTATAAAGATTTGGGCTGGAGAGATGGCTCTTATTTGCAAAGCCTGAAGGCCCACTTGAAAAAAAAAGCACTCAAGTCAGATGATTCAGTTCCCCATTACCCACGTAATATGCACAAAGTGCCACATATGCATCTGGAGTTGGTTTACAGTAGCAGGAGGCCCTAGTGATGTTGGCACACTTACTCCCAGTGCTGGGGAGGCAGAGACAGGCAAATCCTTGGAGCTCCTTGGACGGCCAGGTTAGCCTACTTAAGCAAGCTCCATTTTCTTTCTCTCACTCTCTCCTTCTTAGTCTCTCTATAAAATGAAATATTTTTTAAAGATACAATGATTTAATTTATCTGATAGATTCAGAAGGTTTGTAACAAGAAACTATGGGAAAGATATACACACCGGAGAAAAGAAGTTTCTGAAGAAAACCACAACCATGCAAATGAAAGAATGTTATTTCATGGTAAGATTCCTCTTTCCAGCTATGTCCTCACCTACATTAGGATTTTAGCAGGTATGAAAAAATAAGTCTGTATATTCTTCATAACATCTTTTAAAACAAAGCCAATATTTTAAAACCATGATAGGAAAGAAGTATAGAAGCCGGGCATGGTGGTGCACGCCTTTAATCCCAGCGCTCAGGAGGCAGAGGTAGGAGGATTGCTCTGAGTTCAAGGCCAACGTGAGACTGCATAGTGAATTCCAGGTCAGCCTGGGCAAGAGTGAGACCCTACCTCAAAAAGCCCCCCAAGAGGCGGGCGTGGTGACACACACCTTTAATCTCAGCACTCTGGAGACAGAAGTAGGAGGATTGCTCTGAGTTCGAGGCCACCCTGAGACTACATAGTGAATTCCAGGTCTGCCTGGACTAGAGCAAGACCCTACCTCGAAAAACAAAAAAAAAAAAAAAAGCCCCCCCATATATATATATATATTATATATGGAGAGAGAGAGAGAGAGAGAGAGAGAGAGAGAGAGAGAGAGAGAGAGAGGGAGAGAGAAATGAGAGTGGTGACTAGTCATATTTCCTTTTTCTTAAATTTATTTTATTTTATTCATTTTCAAGCAGAGAGAGAAAGAGAGAAGGAGAGAGAGAGAGCCAGGGCCACCGCCTTGTGAGTCTGGCTTATGTGGGTACTGGGGAATTGAACCCGGGGCCTTAGGCACTGGAGGCAAGTGCCTTAACCGCTGAGCCATCTCTCCAGCCCTCATATTTCCTTTTTTTCTTCACATAGAAATTGTGTTTTACTTTTAGCTAGTTGATAGGGTTAAAATAAGGTCTGTAAATCATTTCTAGAGACTTGATGCATCATCCTATTCTGATTTTAATGTGTCAAAACCACATTTAACTTCATGTTAAGAGATTCATTGTCACTGGACCTGTAGAGGTTACTGGGAACTTGGGGGATTGAGAGCACCATGATTTATCAGGCTTGCAGCTGTTGATTGTATTTAACTGTTTTATAGCAAAGCTGAATGCAAATATTAATACGGTGTTTATCAAGCTTTCAAACATACTACACGTTATAGCTTCATTCTGTCCTTTCATTTGCCCTTGATTTCAGAAACTTAAATTTGAATAAACATGTTAGATTGCACAGTCCCCTAGAAGAATGGTTGTAACTGAACGAATCCTATGCAGTTTCTACGTGTCACTTCTCATTCCAAAACCCTAAAAAGTTATGATCTCTTGGTACAGAGCACGATGCTTACTTATGAAATAATAATGAGTGGGTTTTTTTTTGTTTTACACAATATATAAATAGTAGAATCTTTCATCTTAACTCAAAAAGTAATTCAATTTTTTGTATGCTTACAATTTAGAATTCAATATATTTTTCTCTCCCTTAATGAACAAGACACCAATTTTGATAAATCACTTAGCCGCGTTAGTCAACCCCAGCCTCACTCCACTGCAGGTGTGGTTTTCATGCTCAGTACCTCTCTTGGCATACATAGAAGGAGGAATTGCTATGTGGCAGGTGATGAAAGAAGTGGAAGGATAGAAGAGAAAGTGGTGAGGAAGAGAATAGCTGCTTGTTTGGCTTCTGTTATGTAGAAAAAGTACATAACAAGCATCATTACAAGTTTCAGTTGCATTTAACCCTGTTACCAGAGGTGAACTACAACGCTCTTGGTTTAGGCCTTATTTACATTAGAGTTTATAATTTGATAACCGTTGCATTGATGCTTAAAGTTATCTTTATTGTTTTCTGATTGAATTCATCATTACCTTGACATCTGAGCCACTACCCTATTATAAACATTAATTGATATTAGGGATTTTTATTATAAAAATAGTAAACTGGCTAGGTTAATTTATTAGCCTTTTTTCCTCTAGCTTGGTGTGGTGGTGGTGGTGGTGGTTTCAATAATAATAATAATTTATCATTTGGGCTGAAAGGATTGTTCAGTGGCTAAGGTGCTTACCTGCAAAGCCTAAGGACCTGGGTTCAATTCCCTAGTACCCATGTAAAGCCAGATGAAAAAGGTGGCACTGTTTCTGGAGTTCATTTGCAGTGGCTAGGGGCCCTGACCCACCATGTATTCATTCATATTCTCTCTCTCTCTCTCTCTCTCTCTCTCTCTCTCTCTCTCTCTCTCTCTCTCAAATAAATAAAGAATTTATCATCTAGAGGTGTGTGGCTCAGTACTTGCCCAGCATGCCTAAAGCCCTGGGTTTGATCCCCAGCATCTAGGAAGGAAGCAGATAAATAAATAAATTTCTAAGAGGCTCTGTGATAAATTTTAAATTGCTGTTACCCATTTGTATGTATTTTAGGATCTCCCTTTGTGAATGCAATTATCCATAAGGGCTTTGATGAGAGACATGCATACATAGGTGGCATGTTTGGAGCTGGGATTTACTTTGCTGAAAACTCTTCCAAAAGTAATCAATATGTATATGGAATTGGAGGTGGTACTGGGTGTCCAATTCACAAAGACAGATCTTGTTACATTTGCCACAGGTAAGAAAAGATCACTTTTTATTTATTTTTGTAAGAATCAGATACAAACTGGTTACATATTTGTGACTTTCGAGGGACAAGATATATCTGACAGCTTTAAGAATCCAGATTAAACATGTTTCCATCAATTTTTGGTTTTCTCACAATTTGTAATAATAGCTAGTTTTACTAACTGATCTGAATGAGCCAGCATAATACTAAGCATTTGCCCTATTTAACTCAGTTACTCATTTGAATACCTACACTTCAACAAGGAAAGCTGTCATACTAGTGCACATCTGTGTCCCAGCTACTCTGGAGGCTCAAAGTGAGAAGAGCAGGAGTTCAAGACAACCTACACAACAGCTAGACTCTGTCTCCCAAAGGGGACGGGGAGTGTTGCTGAGGAGAAGATAATGTTGGGCATGAAAGAGACTACTTACAAACCTGTAAATGCCCAAAAAATCTAGTAGTTTCTGGTCTGGGGTAAAAGTCAAGTGCAGCTCTGGCCTCTCAAGGTCTAGTGCCCACAACACACATAAATCATTCATGGGATGGGCGTGTGACTCAGGGGCAGAGCACTTATCTCACATGAACAAGGCTTTGTTTGATCCCCAGCACTGCAAACAATAATGGTGATGATAATTAGTATGCAGGTGACAAAATTGCATTGGTTGATACACATAATGGCATAGACCTAGAGACCAGCAGGAGGATCATTGCAAGTTCCAGGCCAGAGAGAAATCCTGTGATGGTGTTGCGGTCAGCTTTCTAGTTGCTGCCAGAAAGAACCCAAACAAAAGTGGCTTGTAGAGGAATGGGTTTATTTGGCTTACAGACTCGAGGGGAGCCTCCATCCTGGCAGGGAAAACGATGGCATGAGCAGAGGGCTGGACATCACCTCTGCCACAGCACTGCAAACAGCGGCAGGAAGGTGTGCCAAATACTAGCAAGGGGAAGCTGGCTTATAACCCCCATAAGCCCACCCCCAACAACACAGCTTCATCAAGGTTGTAAAACCCAAACTGCCATCAGCTGAGGATCGATCTATCAGAACACATTCATTTGTTTGTGGGGGACACCTGGATCAAACCATGACAGATGGTTTAATCTAGGTGTCCCCCACAAATGAATGTGTTCTGAATGCTCCCAGCTCATGGCAGTTTGGGTATTGAAACCTCGTTGGAGCTGTGTTGTTGGGTGCGAACTTATGAGGGTTATACCCAGCTTCCCCTTGCCAGTGTTTGGCATACACTCCTGTTGCTATTGTCCACCTGATGTTGACCAGGAAGTGATGTCCACCCTTTGCTCATGACATTGTATTCCCTGCCATCATGGAGCTTCCTCTCTAGTCTATATGCCAAAATAAACCCATTCCTCCCATCAACTACCTTTGTTTGGGTTCTTTGTCACAGCAACAAGAAGGTTAGCTATAACAGATCTTGTCTCAAAGAAAGAAGGAAGGAAGGAAGGAAAGAGAAAGAGAGAGAAAGAAAGAAAGAAAGAAAGAAGAAGAAAGACATGCCAACAGTTTTTTGTTTTTGTTATTATTGTTACTGGGAGACCCTGTTACTTACTGAAAGTGAATTTAAAATCCTTCATTCTCTTTCATACTTTTCCCCTTCTTTTTAGTTAACCTGTGAACCATTCAGATAGAGCCCTAATTTATAACTTCTCAGGCAAATAAATCACCAATTGCCATTTGAGAAATAGAGTACAATTGATAGTAGCATTTATCCCTTAGCTGAGAGCATTGCTTAGTAAGCTCTAGAGCAGTAGTTGGCAAATAGCTTTTGACCCTGAGGGCTTCTTAAAGTGCAGACTGCTGGTTGGTATGGCCATAGAACCTGAGTTTTTTCCAAGTTCCTAAACAATGCTATACCTCTGATCATTGACCAGAAAATCTCTAGAGCAGACTTCTCTGTTTCATCATCTGAAGAGCATTAATAATTAATGCCTTCAGAATTTTTCACTTCTGGTCAGAGGTATAACCTGGGCATCAAGGATATGTAAATCATCCCAGCTAATTTTCAAAAATGGTGCTAAGGTGAAGTACAACCCAGGGGAGAGAAAAGGTAGTTGTTTATTAGTTTTTGGTTTTAAGTTCTGTGTTGCATGTTTCTTTTTGAAGCAGGGTCTCACTGTAATAGCACAAATTATTCTCAAACCTGAGGTAACTCTCCTGCCTCAGCCTCCTTACAGCTGAGTATAGGCTTCAGATGCCAAACCTGACTTGTTTTACTCTTGCTGTTGTTTTCTCATAAAGCTTAGACTCGTGGAGGTATTCTATTAAGCAGTGCCTTCAGGGATGTAACCTCCCACCATATGATATAGATCATAAATTGAACTGATTAGGGCACTTTTCCCAAAATTCTGTAACTAGGATGCTACTATTTTTTACTTGTCATAAATGGATAAAAAGTGTGGTTCTTAGTAATAAGCAGTGTCCTAGGACCTCCCCTAAGCTTTTTGTTTGTTTTTCAAGGTAGGATCTCTAACCCAGGCTGACCTGGAATTCACTATGTAGTCTCAGAGTGGCTTTGAACTCATAGGGATCTTCCTACTTCCTGAGTGCTGGAATTAAAGGCATGAGCCACCACACAAGTCTTGCTCCTAAGCTTTTCCTGAAAAAGAATGCTTGGTTGTCTATTAACTTAAAAATTCTCTATTCTGGATTATGGGACTGATGTGAATATCATAAAAAAATCTATCAGAAATGCTAAAGTTTTCACAGGCAAATTTTAGAATAAAAAATACAGGGCTGGAGAGATGGCTCAGCTGTTAAGGTACTTGCTTGCAAAACCTGACAGCCTGGGTTTAATTCCCCAGTATCCACACAAAGCCAGATACACACAGTGGAACATTTGTCTGGAGTTTGTTTGCAGTGGCAAAAGGCCCTGGCACACCCTTTCTTCTTTCTCCTCCTCTTCCTCCTTCTTCCTTCTTTCTCTTCCTCCTTTACTTCTTCCTCCCTTCTTTCTCCTCTTCCTGTCGTCTTCCTTTTCCCCTTTCTCCTTCCTCTTCCCTTCTTTCTCCTTCCTTTCTTCCTCTACTTCCTTTTTGGCCACTGATGGGGGTCCATCAGTGGCCAAAAAAGCTGCTTCCATACATCCAAGCACAAAGAAACAACCAAACAGCCTGTAAAAATGAAAAGCAACAAGCATGAGCCAGCAGCAAACAGCAGTGACCCTGCCACAGCTCAGACTGCTCTCTTACACCTTTTGGCTGGAATTCAGGTCTGCCCCTAAGCACACCTTAGGGCTGGACCCCAGTGACATCTCCAACCAGGCAGTTGGAGATCCAAGTTACAAACTTTAATAAGACACCTGACTATGGGGCACACATATTCAAACTACCACAGGTGCAGGACTAATAAATTATTAAATTCTTATTAATAAAACTAATAGAAGAAAAGTTTTTTGAAGAATTAAATGTAAAAACCAATCATAAATATTATTTGTGGACAGGGGTAGGGGTTGAGATCTTGATATATAGTCCTGGCCTAGAACTCATTATGTAGACCAAGCTGGTCTCAAACTTAGAGCAATACACCTACCTCAGTCAGCCTCGTGAATGCTAGGATTATAGGCATGTGTCACTATGCTTTGACCATAAAATATATTCTCAAAGCTTATACAATGTACACAAATAAAAACTGTTATTTTGTATTAAATCCATCATCAGGGTGAATTTTTCCTTTTTATTTTTTAGGCAGCTGCTCTTTTGCCGAGTAACTTTGGGGAAGTCTTTCCTGCAGTTCAGTGCAATGAAGATGGCACATTCTCCTCCAGGTCATCACTCAGTCACCGGCCGGCCCAGTGTAAATGGTCTAGCATTAGCTGAATATGTGATTTACAGAGGAGAACAGGTAAATTCAGTGTTACCTCCTTCCTCGTCTTTGAAAGTGCATGACTCTTAAATGGGCTACTTTTATTTGGGAATAATTCCAGACTTGAGAAATTACAAATGTAGTAAAATATAAGCATTCTTTTAAATTTTTCAAAATCAGGGGCTGAAGAGATGGCTCAGTGGTTAAAATGCTTGCCTGCAAAGTCTAAAGACCTAAGTTCAATTCCCCAGTACCCATGGAAAGCCAGATGCACAAAGTGTACATACATCTGGAGTCTATTTGTAGTGGCTGGAGGCCCTGGAGTACTCATTCTATCTGTCTTTCCTCCATCTCTCTCTGCTTACAAATAAATTATTTTTAAAAATTTTTTCAAAATTAGAAAGGCACAGTAAATGCATCTAACCTATTAAAATTTTTCCAAGTACACTAATTCCCCCCTTTCTTTTTACTTCTGTAAAAAAAAATGAGAATCTTACTTATAAATCTGTGTTTAGTAAAGACATTTGTAACTCTCCTGTACTCAGTGAAAAGCTGGTCTAGAGCAGTTTTCTGGATGAGGGTAGATGTCAGAACTGCCTCTGTTACTAAAAACAGACAGATTGATAGATACATGAAACTACCTGCTGATAGAGGACCCCAAAAGTTGGTGACAGGTAAGAATGGTTTGAGAAAAAATACCTTTAGATGAATCTAGTCTCCAGGATTAATGTAGAACCTCCTTCCTAGAGTCCTTGTGGACAGACTCTTTGACCTAATGAAGCTCATTTCTTTTCTAGGCTTATCCTGAATATTTAATAACTTACCAGATTGTGAGGCCTGAAGGTATGGTTGATGGATAAGGACTTGTTTGGGGAAGCTAATTCCAGTGAACCCAAAATCACCGAAGCAGCTGTGGCCTCTTAAATTTTATTCCTTGGCTGGAAAAATTCATCTTGTCCACAGGCCTATGGTAAATGGATAAAAATGTGAAAGAAGTTTAACATTCTGACTTGATAAAGCTTTAATAATGTACAGTGTTTTCTAAATATTTCCTGTTTTTTCAGCACTTTAACAGATGCCCTTCCAGGTTGAACTGGGTTTGTCTGTACTAAATTATAAACAGAGTTAACTTGAACCTTTTCTACGTTGTGCATTGATTCTAATAAAAACTGTAATGCCTTCAACAGAACTCATTTTACTAATATGATACTGTGTTTTTTCAAACACAGCATTTACACTGAATACAATTTCATTTGTAAAACTGTAAATAAGAGCTTTTGTACTAGCCCAATATTTATTTACATTGCTTTGTAATATAAATCTACTGTTTTAGAACTGCAGCGGTTTACATTTTTTCATATGTATTGCTCATCTGTATTTCATCTTACATCTTCCAATTGAATGATCTTTACGTTTGATTCCAGAGGCTATGTTGAGGTGCCAATAGAAACTTAGTCGGGAAAGACTTTTTTTTTCAAATTTAATCTGCTAATGAAAGTATTTCTCATTAGAAATCTTTTTCACTTAACAATTTTATGCATACTTAGGGGACAATTTGTGATACCTTTGTATGCACGAGACACATTCCAAAGAGCCCTGCTTACGATACAATAGATCCTGAACTCAAGAAGCTTTTTCACTGGCCTCAAGCTTCGGTTTTACTTTGGAAAAGTTTCCAATGTAGTTCTGAGACTCCTGATTTTTAGGGAGGCCAACCCGTTTTCAAAAAGTCACAGTGCTCTGCTCATGGGATGTAAATAGAAAATTAAATTTCAGGGTTGGGAAAGGCAACATCCCAATCAGTTCTACTTACCTTAAAAAGGAGGGAAATAGCAAATGGGAATGGGTAGTTTCTTATCCTTGGGTTTTTCTCTTGATATTATGGTTATATTTATAGCCAATCTATCCATAATGTATAAATAACCCAGAACTATAAATGAAAGTGTCTCAGTTCTCTGTTGGCCTCCTAAATGCAAGCAGACATGTGCTTTCTGCTCCTGGGTTGTCTCTTGGCATTGTCCTCATTAGACACATGCTATCAGTTTGTGGACCACAGAGTGACCAGACTCGTGTTCAGTATGGCAGCTGGGGAAGGAATCACTGTTCCGTCAGATGCCGTTGCCGTTTTCCTCTGGCATAAGCATCTTGTGCAGAACCAGCACTGCTGCTGGCGGTTCATTTCCTTATTGACCTCAGTTTCCTCAGAAATCAAGAAAGATTTTTACCCACTTAAGTCTTTTTAAGACATTCCCCTTCACTCTGTATCTATTTACCTTTGTTTTACATTTTATTTAATCTAAATTAACTGGTCCTTTACTAAGCAACTTGTTCACAAAGTGCTAGGAAGTAAAGTTTGTTGTCCTGTGTAAGAGTGAATCAAAGTCTACATTTGGAGTTGTGATAGAAAGTGTGATCACCATTTAAGAGGTCAAGGTGCTTTTATACAGCTCTCTGCTAATTACAAATACAATCCTAAAGTCATTTCTTGGAACACAAAAGAAGTTTGCCAAATTTTATATAAATTTTTCAGGTTCTGTAAGCTTCTATTCTAGGTTTTATAGTTAAATAATAATAAAATGAATTAATGAGATTTATATTTACATACCTTATTTCTCAACATTTAGCCCGTATTACTCTATACGTGAATCTGGAATTGTCATGTAAAATCATGGTCTAGTTTACAATGTTATGAACTGTGTTATTTCATCTAATCCATTGCCTAATTGTGTTGCTTTTCATGAATGATTATATTGTGGTTATTATGCAAGCATGACTGTGTTTTTAGATAGCTTTTTGTTTATTGGAAGCTTGAGGCTTGGAGGTTTTTAAGTGCTTTGCATGAAATGTCTTATTTTGTAATGATGGAATTGCTTTTTCTTTTGCCTTGTGAAATTTTTTTTGAAGTGAAATTGATTTTGTTGTGTGTGAGTAGTACTATTATGCCCACCTTAGTGTCTTTCTTGTACTGTATCACATTCCATACCCTCATTTAATTCTTAATAAACTGTTCACTTGTTTTTCTGAGTAGCATGGTAATTGCTTGAGTAGTACAAATGTGTTGAATGGTCCTTGAGCAAGTGGATTGAGATTACAATAAAGCATAATTGCAGGAAAACAGTGTAGCTTTGAGTCCAATAGTGACAGTGCAGTTTCACATTTGAAATGTTGGATGGTGTGGTTATACTTCCTCAGATCTCTAAGACAAAAGGAGATAGAGGATATGTTTAGACATTTAGACCTTCTAGTACCTTTTGGTAGACCTTAAAATTCATTCCTGGAAATTAATATATTTATAAAGAAGAATATATTTTTGGGTTTTTTTTTTTTTTTTGGTGTGTGTCATACAAAAACATTCTCACTAAGTATCCAAATCTCAAAGTTAGTGCTATTTTTTCTCTTTAAAAATAGTAATGTATTTGTATTTCTGTATGCTGTGAAATAATGTGACCAGTTCTCTGATTTTCATAATATACGAATGATGGTGGTGCAAGTAATCTTTAAGACTGACTTCAAAGTATTTCTGCAGCTTTATCGTCCTGCTTCATTTGAGGTAACACTGAAGTGTTTGCTGTTTTCTAAGTGTGCATGCCAATGTATGATGTGATTTAATTATTTGCAGGTCGAGGCAAGAAAACATGCAAATAAATTCCCAGAGCTCTTAATGATTATTAGGACTCTTGACTGTGCCTTTGCCTACTGTCCTGTCCAATTAGCTTGAACATGAGGTTGTGTCCTGGTGCAGGGAATACGGCTTGAGGGTAATAAGCAAATGAACTTGAAAAGTCAGAAAAAAACAAAAACTGATCACACATAATAGAGCTGAACCTGGTCATTGTTGAACTGAAACCATTTGGTTTTAATGCAACCCTTGATAAATCTCTTAAGAGAGAAAAAACACTGTTGGAAGAACAATATTTTTGGTTTAATCTTGGACAGCAATTAATTTGATGTACACTATAGACACTTTGATTGACATAAAGCAGTTCTATGTTTTATCATCCCTGTTACCCATAGCTATAAAATAGATGAACCTTTGACCTGATATCTATAAGGTTCAAAAGTGACCGAGACCACTCTGAAGGAAGATGGAAGCTTTATTTGGGAAAAAGCATGAGCTACCAGGCTATCTCAACAGGGCAGAGAAAGTCAACTGCATGTATGTAGCTGGCTTTGGATTTTTTTTTTTTTTTTTTTTTTTTTTTTTTTTTTGGTTTTTCGAGGTAGGGTCTCACTGTAGTCCAGGCTGACCTGGAATTCACTCTGTAGTCTCAGGGTGGCCTTGAACTCAGCAATCCTTCTACCTCTGCCTCCCGAGTGCTGGAATTAAAGGCGTGCACCACCACGCCCAGCTTCTGGCTTTGGATTTTTAAGGGAAAAAGAAGCTGCCCTGAGTAATCAAGACTTTTTCTTGAGTTTGCAGGTCATGGATTCCATGGTGGGGTTAGAGCTTGCAGTCACAGGTCCTAGGGTGGGTTTAGAGAATTTCCCTCCAGGGAAAACAAGATACAACAGAAATTTGGTTGTCATCAGCTTGTTTGCCCAGGGGTGGCAAGGCAGGCTTCATCTTGAGGTCCCCACTCCATGTTGGGGCCTGGGTTTTGGCCTAACATTCCAGCCTTTTGTTATGAATAAGGATGGCATTCATCTCTCAATAACTATTTCCTGCTGACCATAGGATGGTAACTGTAACAGCAAATGCTAAAACACGTGGCCTTCTCAGGACCTGGGGATGGAGTCTGGTTCAGATGTGGCGACAGGCTGGTAAGACACTGAAGAGGGAGAAGTTAGTAAAAGTTGATTAAACTTTATGAGTAAGGTGGTGTACCTGATTCTAGACACCTTTCAGAAAACAAGAGTCCAGGAGGAGTATCCAGCATATTCCCATCGGGTCCCAGTAGCACTAAGAGCCAGGGCCATATGGATCTAAGGGTGTGAAGAGTGTGATGTGTTTACCTGACTGATTTACATAGTAACAGCACTCCTCATTTAGAAAAAGACAAGTTCCACCTTTGTCAACTGTTAACAGATCCAAAGCCTGCCAACAGATGCTAAGGAAGTAAGCTGTTCTTGTAACAACCATAAGGCCTCTGCAGAGCCTTGGATCACCACGCTTAGCTTGTTGAGGGCTTTTCATAGGAAAGTAGGCTATGACCTAATCCCCCTGCAGACAGTCCAGTGGCAGCTATTGAAGCTGCTAAACTTACCCCTACCATGATAGGTAATTGAACAGTTCTTTAGGACCAGTTGCTTTGCAGGGGGAGGAGGATGGCAGGCTCTTCAGTGTATAGAGTCGGGCTGGGCACCAGAGTAACTGGGACACAGGAACCTATATGGGTTGCTGGAGAGATGCAGCTATACAAAATAGAATCACACCAAAAGTAAATTGTTTACTAATGTTGCTAACAAACCATTTTGATGGTTGGAGCATAATGCTTTTGTGTAAGTTAGAAAGGGCCATCGTTACCAACATAAAGCCTCTTGATTTAAATGATTTCTGGTCAGATTATATATAGAATAAATATATGAAAGTAATCATCTATGATTGTTTTCTTTATAGGACTAGAACTATTAGAGAGTGGCCCAACGTGTCTTAACCTCATATTTTTGGTTATATAGTTCTCTCTGAGTGTTTAAAATCAAGTAGGCAGCCAAGATTTAATTATGTACTTTTGGGGGTCACAAATGGCTCTCCAAAGAAGATTTCAGGGACCTGGGAGGAGCACTGTGGCTTCTCTAGCGTCAGGTGTTGTTGGTCAGGATGAGTCAAGGCCATGCTGACCATAGGCTTTCCCCCTTTGGGAAGCCTGGAGGACTGGTTTTCCTCAGTTGTGACTCTCCTGCCTCACACTGCACACCCATTTTTGTTTCTGAGTCTCTGTCCTCCCTGATCAGAAAGACAGGTGATTTACCAGAGGGTCTGAATCCCTTCATCTCCACTGGCTTTGTGACCTGGGAGCCGAGTCCAAAACATTGGCCTTTTAAGCTCCAATGATTCCAGTTGGTTTTTGGCTTCTACATAAGTTGTCAGAACACTCAGAAAGGAAGTTGCACCAACCTTGAAGATACCATATGTATATATGGTATACATAAAAAATATATACCACATGTATATATTTCACCATCTCAGTGAAACATATCTAAATGAAGAGTGATATGAACTTTTAGATTTACTTTGTCTGAGTTTATAAGTAATAAACTTGAGATGTCAAATAAAACAATTTAAACAAAATAAGACAATTGTTTAAACAAAATCTTGATGAAGACTGAACCCACAGTAGAGCATAATCTGGTCATTGGACTAAAAACAGCTAAGCACTAATATTTTGATGAATTATTTTGAAAGAAAACAGTTTGACAATTAATGTTAGCTTAATCTTGGATAACAATCTGATGTACAGTAGAAATCTTTATTAACATGAAGCAATTTTATGTTTTACCAATGACTTAAATTTGTAAAAGCTTAAGCCACCTATCCCCCCCAAAATTTTTTTTTTTCCTAACAGGAAGATAAAAGCCACAATGACTGAAATTAAATTGTTTTAATTTATATGATAAACCTAATCATGACCATTTGATAGAATTAGCATGAACAAATAAAAGACCATCTTTAAAATTATAATGTTCTTAGGTATGAGAATTTTTTTAAATTTTTATTTCACTTATTTAGTAGAGAAAGAGGAATGGGCGTGCCAGGGCCTTTAGGTATGAGAATTTTATCTTAAAAAATTAAACACTAGCCAGGCATGGTGGCGCACACCTTTAATCCCAGCACTTGGGAAGTAGAGGTAGGAAGATTGCTGAGTTCAAGACCACCCTGAGACTACATAGTGACAAGACCCTACCTCGAAAAACAAAAAAAAACAAATAATAATAATAATAAGTAAACCTTTACCTGAAAAAATAATAATCAGTTGTCATTTAAGTCTTTTCCCCCCTCTCCCTCCCAGGTAGGGTCCTACTCTAGCCTAGGTTGACATGGAATTCACTATGTAGTCTCAATTTCACAGTGATCCTCCTACCTCTCTTCCCAGGTGCTGAGATTAAAGGCATGGGCTACCATGCCTGGCTTTTGGGCCTTTTTCTTTTTTGGTCAGTTGTCATTTAAAATGTTTACTACCAGGCAGTTAAAGATGCTTGCTTGCACAACCTGATGACCTGGGTTCAATTCCCCGGTACCCATATAAAGGCAGATGCACAAAGTGACAGATATGACTGGAGTTTGTTTGCAGTGGCAGAAGTTCCTATGCTCATTCTCTCAAATACTTTTAAAAATAATAAAATAAAATGTTCACCACTATAATCACAGTTGTTTCTCAAATCCATCACCAGTTTTATAAATACTCATGAATCAACCAGCTCCCTAGACTCCAACCACATGTGAGATATTATTCAATCTGGCTTCCAGATGAGGGCACCAGGGCTCAAGCCCAAATCTGATAAATGGAGTCCTTTCTGATTGCCCTCCGCTGTGCTGTATCCCTGGGGTGCTGTAAATCAGCCCTGAGGACAGGAGATAGCATTGGTTAGGATGACTAGATCACAGAGATGCAGGATAAATAGGCATCTTCTCAGTGTTTCTGGGTCTTCCAACCTGAGATCACGGGTAATCACTGCAGTATCACTAATCCCCTCTGTACTGCAAAGTCTCCTAGAGGCAGAAACCCATCCCAGCTCAGATCCAGTGAAGCAGACAGAAACCATGCCACCCCTGTGCTTCCCCCAAAGGATGCTCCTGTTGTTACTTAGAACCGCCAATCAGCTGGATGTTAAACTGGATGTTAAACGGAGCCCCAGGAGGGTCAGATTGATTCTGTAGAAAACCTGTCATCAAAAGAAGGTTGATCCTGATTTCTGTTGACAGTTTCAACCTACATATCTGTCAATAGTGGGAACTCTTGGAGGGGTGGGGATTTTCCATTCCAGAAAGAAGAAAATGTTTCTATTCTGATCACTACATGAAAGAAGAATGAATCTGGACAGGAATGACCTAGCTAAAGTTTAATAGATTTTCATATAAAAAGGATAGCAAATTTCAATGGAAGTGAATATAGTCTATTTGTATTTATAGACAGGGATTAAACAAACTAATCCAACAGGACTTAGTGCCAGCAGTTGTTTGGGAGCAAGATAGATCTATCTTTGTGCAAAGAATTGTGAAAGAGTGAGAAGCCATGGCTCAGTGGGCAGGCAGGGTATAGGGGAGACCACCAGTCTGAATAACCAGACATTCACATTACCCACTGTTTTGTTCCATTGTATCTAAATGTGAGAAGCTGCTCTGTGGTCCTCCACGTACAAAGCTCTTTATTAGAATTTGCTGCAGCATGAGCCCAGCTGCTTTACTCAAACTGAAGGGGTTGGGCTTCATGGTGTCTAGCAGCTTTGCCCCCAAGTAGATTTATGAGCTGTGAAAGGTAGTCAAATTAACACCATAAGCACTCGTGATAGGATTAGATGCCTGCATTCGAATACTGCTCTGGCATACCACAGGATCTTTGTGTTTGCCCAGCCCTCCTGCATGGGTCTCGGGGGCGCTAAGTAGAAGGTGACAGCCACACACCCCTCTCCCAGCCAAGGGTCACTGTGCATTTCCTGAGATGTGTTTTGGCATTTAACATCTTTTAGTTACAGCATCTCTTCTTCAAAGGGACTCAAGTAAAGAGGTAAATGCATCCTCTTTCAGAGTTGGATGGAGATCTAAGACTCCCACAGAGAGAAATTCCTCCAACTGCCCTGAGGATTGCTGGGAATGGCCCTCAAGACAGATGTTTAAATCACACTAATTACTGATTGTAACAGTAAGGCATATTCATTGTAGGGAGATGGAAAATACAGCAAAGTCAAACTTGCCCATCATCCCATTACTTAGAAGTAAATTAACAGTAACATTTTGTGTGTTTCCAAGCTATTGGCTGTGCATATAGACAGGTAATTTGGTTTTTCTTTTGTTTTACCTTGGGTTTTTGTTTTATCTCGGGTTTTGGTGTGGGTAATCAAACTTGGCACATTAAAGATTAGGACAAAACCCAAATCGGGGTCATAATTGTGGGGGACGCCTCCTGAATCCCAAAATCCCACATCAATATGACATGGCTCTTCACTACCTTGGACCCTTAATACCTACACCATACCTACAAAAACTGAATTTAATTTTTATGATTTAATTGAGGGCTAACACCTAGGAAACATTTTCATTGTTTTGTTAAGTAGAGGCTGTCTAAAAATCCATTGCATTAGAAAGGGATTCTCAAGGCTGGCTGTCATTAGAATCATCTGGAGACCTGAGCAGATATGGTGGCTAACACTTATAATCCCAGCTCTTAGCTCTGAGGTGATGATACTGTGACAGTTTCAGGCAAGCTCCACAGACACCCTCCCATTAAGTGGGAGGTGTCTAGCTAGAGCTTAAACCTATGCGCTAAAACTGATTGGTCAGGTATGAACCAACCACCTGTCTCCCTGCTCACCCAGAGCGGAAAATACAGAGCAGATAATTCTGTCTCTTGTTTTACATGGCGTCCTAAATGAAGGACCTCTGACTCTAGGGACTGGTAAGATCTCCTGGCCCCACACCACAGCCTAATAGTTCATGAGAGTGAGAATGGCTGTGGTGAGGGGCTGGATTTCTCTTCCACATGAACCTTTCCTTCTCATGATCTTTCCTTTTCCTGCTTGTTTGCTGAACAGCATAGATTTTGTTAAAACCTCTCCCATGTGTTCTCCCCACACTGGTGGCTGGACATAATGGTTGGGCTGCTGCCCCTCTCTTTCCCAAATCCCCTGAACTGACTAGAATCTAGAATAAACATGTGTGATAAGAAAATGCTCTCTGTCGAAATTGTCAAATTCTTTGGCATTTTGAGACACGAACTCTGGGGAAATGCAGCGGTGAAGCCCCAGGTGTTCACCCACTATGCCCAGTTCCCGCTACAATATGGGAAATTGAGGTGCCCTTGAGAGCAACAGAGCCTTTCTCAGGTCTTGGGTGGACAATAACTCAGGAGCTATGATGCTGGACACTTACGGTTACACAAAGCTTCCACTGAATTAGTGGCCTCGGGGTTCTTATTGTGTGAGTTGAAAACTAGCCATAGTCCAGCAAATAAAATTTAGAAGGATTTTATTATAGAAATTTTAGAGAAAGATTATAGAGCACAGAGGAGGAAAGAATACAGAGCTCCTGGCCAAGAGGGGGTGGGATTGGCATTCCCAGAAAATGGGAAAGCCCACCCAGAGACCCAGATTGGGGTCTCTTGGGGATCTTTTAATTTTTTTTTTCATTTTATTTATTTGCAAGGAGAGAGAGAATGGGCACAACAGGGCCTCCAGCTGCTACAAATGAACTCCAGATGCAAGCACCACCGTGCATCTGGCTTTACATGGGTAATGAGGAATCAAACTTGGATCATTAGGCTTTGCAAGCAAGTGCCTTAACCACTAAGCAATCTCTCCAGCCCCAGATTGGGATCTTTTAAGGGAGTTTTGTGAAAGGAAGCTAAACTAGTCAGTTCAACCCAGGGGTCAAGTGTGTAGGTAAGAGGTTAGGTTTTCTGAGAAAGTGGCAATATTCCCAGGAATCTTAAGCCTTCATGAAAGGGATAAATCTTGTTTCTTCTAGGAAAATGGAACTCCTTTAGGGAAGAAGAGATAAGGAAAGGGCAGACCCTTCTGACATTTCTGACCTCTAGCAAAAGAACTCCTTTAGAAGGAGGGAAGGATATAAAATGATCCAGATTCTTCCCTTTGAAGCTCAAGGACTTAACTCCCTTTTACTTTTGAAGTTCTGTCACCCCTAAACTACCTCAGCAGGAAGACTGCCATGAGTTTGGTAAGGTTTGGAAGTGACCGGAGACCACTCTGAAAGGAAGGGAAAGCTTTATTCAAGAAAAAAACCTGAGCTAAGGGGCTATCTCAACAGGGTGGAGAAAGCCACCTGGAATGGGCAGGTTCGGGATCACAAAGGAGAAGGAAACTGGAGGATCTAGGGACCAGTCATGTAAGCCCCCGGTTGGGGACCTGGTGGGCCAGTCACATAGGCTCCCAGGTGGGAGGGCCCAGGTGGGCCAGTCACATAGGCTCCCAGGTGGGGGGGGGGGGAGGGGGGCAGGTGGTCATGTAGCTCGAAGGGTGAAGGAAGGAATGTCCCTACAGCAAACAGAGATGGCGGGTGTGCGGATTTTGCAAGGCAGGCTTTATCTCTTCACACCGGTTCCAGAGTTTCCTTCAGGGGAGACTGAGGCTCTTGGAGTTCGACTTCATGCTGGGGAACTGACAGTTTGGCCTAACAAGTTCAAAGCTCACCTGGGCTCCTTAACAAGTTCCAGTCCTGTCTGAGCAACAAAGTAAGAAGTTGGCCTCAAAAAAAAAAAAAAAAAAAAAAAAAGCAAATAGGCTGGAGAGATGGCTCAGCAATTAAGGCACTTGCCTGCAAAGCCTAATGACTGGGTTTGATTCCCCAGTACCCACAAAAAGCCAGATGCACAAAGTGGCACATGCACCTGGAGTTCATTCAGTTGCAGGAGGCCCTAGTGCACCCAATGTTTCTCTCTGTCTGCTTCTCTCTGCTTGCAAATAAAAGTATTTTTTAGGGCTGGAGAGGTGGCTCAGTGGTTAAGGAGCTTGCCTCAAAACACTAAGGACCTGAGTTTGAATACCCAGTACCCACATAAAGCCAGACACAAAGTGGCACGTGCATTTGGAGTTCATTTGCAGTGGCTGCAGGCCCTGGTGTGCCCATTCTCTGCCTTTCTTCTCGATCCCTGTTTACAAATCAAATCAAATCAAATCAAATAATACGAAACAAAATAAATAAAAATAAGCATAGCCAAAAAAAAAAAAGATTGGGAAAAACAAACTTCTGCTTACTAGAATATGACTAATTAAAAAAAGAATCAGCTGCTTGGGCCTCACTGCAGAGATTTTGATTTAGCTGGTAGACATGGACTTCGAATACCTTTAGAAATTCTAATTAGCATCAGACTGAAGGGCTTTTGTGGGTAATCCCTGTGGAACTGCCTCTGCAGTGAGGCAGCTTGCTCCATGCAGACAGGCAGGAGCCAGGTCCGCTTGGCTTGTTTGTGACCATTCCTGGCATGCGGGTGGATGCTGGGAACATTTGTAGTAAGTGAATGCTACAATGCCCTCAGAGCTCACTGGCTCAGGAGATGGGTGGCAGTCTCGTTAGATCATCTACTGGGTTTGGGGAACATTGGCTCCAAGTACTAGTTTGTGCTGTTGGGAGGTAAATAAAGGAGGCAGAAAACGTGCAATGGATGAGCAGCCAATGTTTGTGGGGATCTTAGCTTTAGCTGGTCTTGGTCATAAAAAGACAGACTGCAAGGTGTCAGGATGGCTGAGTGGTCCAAGGTGCCAGATGCAAGACAGATTTCTTTGGAGTTATTTTTCTCCTCAAGGAGCCTGGGATGAAAATTATATGCAAATTCATATACATCTATTTCATTGGCTATATATTCATCAAGTAATACTAATGTCACTTGCTAGACATGGGCATTGGCCACCAAAGATTCTGCTATTTGAATCTTAATTGCTAATATTAACATTCAGAGCACGCATAACACTTCACAGAATTATATATAGTACAGAAACAGTGTCACAGTTACCTTCGAGTTACTGGACAAGCACCCAGCCAAAATCATAGACTCACAATCATCTCACAATGCAAATTACATTCAGACCAACTTCAAAGGTTCCCATAGTCTTTATCAACTTTAACATTGATCAAGTCTCATCAGATTTAAGATTGTCTCTTAACTGTGAGCCCTGTAAAATTAAAACACAATTTACATACATTTGAACACATAATGTTCAGTTAACTCTTTCAGGCAAGTTCCACAGATTCTATGCCTGACACCCTCCCCTTTAGTGGGAGGTGTCTCTAACTAGAGGTAAAACCTAATCCTAAAACTGATTGGTCAAATATGGACCAACCAGCTCTCTCTCTGACTTACCTGGCCCAGGTCATATAATTCACTGAAACAAAGTCCAGCCCTCTCTCCCCAACATGGAAGACTAGCAGAAAGACCTCTGAATCTCCAGGGCCACAGTAAGGTCACCCTCCCCCACCACAGCCTAATGGCAGTGGTGAGAGGCTGGGTTTCTTTCCCACATGAACCTTTCCTTCTCATGATCTTTCCTTTTTCTGCTTGTTTGGCTTAGCAACACAGAGTTTGTTAAAACCTCTCCCACGTGCTCTCTCCACACTGGTGGCTGGAGATCTCTGTAACTTTTCATTTTCTTTTGAATAAAGTCTCCCACTATACCTTATCCTCTGGTCATCTATAAGTTTAATTCTTTAATTTTATAAACAAGAATTCGGGTACTCCTAAAGTTCTGAGGTACGTTGGAAGTATCTGGGTACTCTTTAAATTATAATCCCCAGCTCCCCAGTTACAATGGCACATAGTAAATATTTTTGTAATGAGGATATTGAGGTTCCTTGCCAATACATCCATACCAACAAATTTAGAGTATCCCAAATTTTTGTCTCATGAATTTAAAGAATTAATTTCATAGATCAGAGGACAAGATTTAGAGAAACTTTATTAGATCAAGAGAAGGAAAGAGGAAAAATAGAGAGCGTTCCCACCATCAGTGGGAAAAGGCCATGTGGGAGATGCCCCTCTTGTCTCAGCCAGAGGCAAGAACAGCAAACAGCTGGCAAGAGGCTTACCAAACCCTGGACATTCAGGGGGACCTGTGCTGGCCAGCTGAGAGAGAGGAAGAGAAAGGAAGTTGCCTTCTCCTCATGTATAAAACTTTTGGTGGCATTTCCTGTTTCCCACCCCAGGTGAGCCAGAGAGACAGCTGATTGACCATTCTGGGCTCAGGCTGGCTCAGAAAGTTAAGCTTGACCAACCACAATGCCAGGGTTAGATTTGAATTTTAGTAAAGGAGACCTCCCAATCTAGGGAGGGGCTCAGGTTAGGCCAGAGAAAAGTGGTGACAGCAAAAGACAAGGTTAAGGATATTCCTGCTCTTTACTTTCTGGGGCCCAATTACACAAAGCTGCCTCATTTCCATTGTACAAAGGTATAATGAGAGACTGGACCAATTCAAATAAGAACCAGCAGATAAACATCAATCACCTGCAATTCCAATTCCAACATTCATAACCAATGACAAAAGTCTCTGGATTTCAATTCCAGCCCTCTAGCTGGACTGGCCACAGCCTGAGCAAACATCCCATCCTGAGCTACCAGCTCTCCATGGCAACCATTTTACAGTTCTGATATATCCAAAACATCTTTGGGTCTGTATTGCAAACCACGGTCCATCTTCACAGCTCCATACAATGGCCTTACTTGGCCTCTGTGGTAGTCAGCCACAAGCAGCTGGGATGAATCTCCAAACGAGGTACAGTTATGGGAGGAAAAGATTTACTGAAGCTACAGATCCATAAAGGTGAAAGAGGCTAGCCCCTTTTACAGGTCCAAGCAGAAAGAGAAGTCATCACCAACACCACATACACAGAACAGCAAATAGGCAGGGGGCAAAGGTAGAGAAATCTCCTTCCCCATTATATAGCCTTAGGATGGGGTACCCTTTCCCAGACTTATTGGCTTCCTGAGTCCCTGGAAATTTCCTTCCTATACTGCCCTCCCAGGAAAGGTTGTTCATTTCTAGCTCTCCTGAGCTTCCTTACAACCTGCCCCCTATTGAGAGGTTTCTTTCCTGTGAACATCCTGAGATCCACTCAAGATTACTAAAAAAGTCAAGCTGACAACAAAACTTAACCATCACAACCTCCAATACAGAAATTTTCTTTCTTTCTTTTCACTTTTTATTGATAGCTTCCATAATTATAGACCATGATTCCCTCCCCATCCTCTCTTATATCTCTTCCCTCTTTTAATTAGTCTGTTTTGTTTTAGTGTCATCATCTTTTCCTCCCATTTTTATAGGTATTATCAGGCACTGTGAAGTCATGAATATCAAGGCTATTTTGTCTGGAAGTTTTACTGTAAGCAGTCCTACCCTTCCTTTGGCTCTTACAGTCTTTCTGCCACCTCTTCCACAAAAGACCCTGAGCCTCAAGAACTGTGACAGAGATGACCCAGTGCTTAACTCTCCACCCAATATAGGAATTTTTTTTTTGTTGTTTTTTGTTTTTTTGTTTTTCGAGGTAGGGTCTCACTCTAGCCCAGGCTGACCTGGAATTCACTATGTAGTCTCAGGGTGGCCTTGAACTCATGGTGATCCTCCTAACTCTGCCTCCCGAGTGCTGGGATTAAAGGCATATGCCATCATGCCCGGCTTTTTAAGGTATAATTTTGATATCTCGTGTGGCCATGTATTCTTGATTTAATGTGAAGTTCACGGGTGGTAATGTTGGTCTGTAACCTCTTATCTTGTGCTGGATATGTGACGATTGTTTACTTGCACAAACGAGATGTAGAGTCATTCTGTCTCAGGGGTACAGGAATTTGGGGTGTCATTGAAAGAGACAGAGCCAATCTCAGGCTCTCCGTTAGGCTTTAACTCAGGGGTTATGGTGCCAAACTGTCAGTTATACAGTTACACAAAACTCAAACTGAATCAGTGGCCTCCATGTTCTTGTCTTATGAATTCAAAGAATAAAATCCACTAATCATAGAGGATGAAGTTTAGAAAGATTTTATTATAAACCTTAAGGTAAGGCAAAGCTCCTGCATAGCAGGAGGAGGTCTCCAGAAATTAGAAAACCTGCTCGGTGACTCTAATCGAAGGCTGAGCCAGTTAGCCCAGTTCCCATGCCAGGCATTCAGGCATTTTATAATCTTTTTGTTTCTTTTTTCTTTCAGTTTTCACTTATTTATTTGCAGGGAAGAGAGAGAGAGGAGAGAGAGAGACAGAGAGAGAGAGAGAGAGAGAGAGAGAGAGAGAGAGAGAGAGAGAAAGACAGGGTACTGGCATGCCAGAATTAATTCCAGATGCATGTGCCATTTGGTTATCTGGCTTTCCATGGCAAATAGGGAATAGAATCCAGACCATCAGGCTTTGCAAGTGCCTTTTACCACTGAGCCATCTCTCCCAGTTCCCAGGTGCTTTATAATCTTATTCACATCTTTCCTTCAGGCTTTTTAGGGAAGGAGAACTCTTTTGAGGAAAAAGAAATAAGGAAAAAAAATAGATCCCCCCTTACAGGCTCAAGGACATTTCCTACTTTTAGCCAGAAGAGAAAAAGCTTTTCCCTCTGGGGAAGAGGAGAGCAGCAAGGAGGTGGTGTAGACTGTCACCCTCAGCTTCCTAGCCAACTTCTATCCCATCTCTAGTATTGGCACTCCAAATAGGATGAACTTTTCTTTTATAAAACACAGCTTCTAGCCGGGTGTGGTAGCATGCCTTTAATCCCAGCACTCGGGAGGCAGAGGTAGAAGGATCACTGTGAGTTCAAGGCCACCCTGAGACTACATAGTGAATTCCAGGTCAGCCTGAGCTAGAAAAACAAAAACAAACAAAAAACAAAAACATAGCTTCTCAGGGCAAGGCATAGCCTCAAAGCACTGTCCTACACATTACTGAGAGAAGGCCACAGCCTGATTTCCATAGACACATATTCAGATCTATGCTTCTTCCTTCCTATGATTCCAAGCACGAAGTTGTGCTATAAATCAGAGCTCTGTCAGCTGCTCTAGTGTGCAGAGGAGATTCCCAGGGGAGATTGATGAGAGTTAGTGAAGGGGTAGGAAAAGAAGGGAGATAATGGGCAAACAGAAGACTAGGAAGCCAGAGGAAAGAGATAGAACCGGATTGGGTTTTGTGAAGTCATTGTTTAGAACGATGAAGGGAAGGCCAAGGGCTGCTTGCTTTAGAACAGTGCTATGTTCTGTTCTCTTTTTCTGGCCCTGAAGCAAAACCATGATGGTAGTGCTTGATATAAAGGAGAGGAAAGGCAGAGTGTAATTCTTATGCTTATTAGTTTTAAAATATTATTTAGGGGTTGGGAATATGGCTCTGTGACAGGTTAGGGTGACTGGGACCTCCAATGCCTGGGTTTCATTCCCCAGTACCCATGTAAAGCCAGATGCACAAAGTGGTGCATACATCTGGAATTTGTTTGCAGCGGCTAGAAGCCCTGGCATACCCATTCTCTCTCCCTCCTCATAAATAAATAAATAATTTTTTTAAAGTAAAGACAAAAACTGAGTGTGGTGGCCCACGCCTTTAAGAGGTAGGAGGATCGCAGTAAGTTCAAGGCCACCCTGAGACTACATAGTGAATTCCAGATCAGCCTGGGCTAGAATGTGACCCTACCTTGAAAAAATAAAAACTAAATAAAGGTCTAAGCACACACTTTTAGTCCTGCATTTGGGAGGCAGAGGTAGGAGGATCACTGTGAGTTCAAGGCTAGCTTGGGACTACAGAGTGAGTGCCAGGTCAGCCTAGGCTAGACTAAGACTCTACCTCAAAAAAAAAGAAAAAAAAAAGAAAAACAAATATTACTTGTTTTTGAATAGGTATTATATTTACATAGCTCAAAGATATTAAAGTACAAAAAGTTAGTTAATAAAGTCTCTCCTATTTGCCATCCCCCAGTTCTCTCATGTTGAATAAATACTGTTTCTAGTACACTCTTTTGGATTGTGTGTGTGTGTGTGTGTGTGTGTGTGTGTGTCTAGGAATCAAATCCAGAGATTCATACATGCTACACAAGTACACTACCACCCAGCTAACCCACTATTTCTCTAAGATTTTAATGCGTACATAAACAAATGCAAATATATGCATATATATATATTTAAAACTCCTTTAAACCTGGGGCGTTCTTTAATCCCAGCACTCGGGAGGCAGAGGTAGGAGGACCGCCATGAGTTCAAGGCCATCCTGAGACTACATAGTGAATTCTAGGTCAATTTGGGCTAGAGCAAGACCCTACCTAAAAAAAAAAAAAAATTAAAAGGGCTAGAGAAATGACTCAGTGGCTAGGGTGCTTGCCTACAAACCTTAACTACCCAGTCTGATGCCCTAATACACACGGAAAGCCAGATGTACAAAGTGGTGCATGCATCTGAAGTTTGTTTGCAGCAGCTAGAAGCCCTGGAATGCTCATTCTCTCTCTCCCCCACCCCCTTAAAAATAAATAGGGCTGGAGAGATGGCTCAGCATTTAAGGTGCTTGCATCACTTGGTCACAGTGACACACAAAATTAATATAGAAACCAACTTGATAGTTGGGTTTTGTTGTCAACTTGACCTTTTTAATAATCTTGGGTGGGTCTCTGAGGATGTTTATAGGAAGGTAGCCTCTCAGTAGGGGGCAGAATGTAAGGAAGCTAAGAGAAACTAGAAATGATCATCCCTTCCTGTGTAGGCAGTGCAGGAAGGAAATTCCATAAAGTCTGGAATAGGGTTGCAAGACCTCCCCCTAAGGCTATATAGAGGGATAAAATCTTCTCCCCCCCCCCAACCTGGCCTTTTTGCTGTTTTTTGTGTGTTTTGTTGATGATGGATTTCTCTCTCTGCCTGGACCTGTGAAAGGGGGCCAGCCTCTTTCTCCATTATGGAACTTCTTCTGGATCTGCAGCTTCAATAAATCCCATAAACTGTGCCTGGTTTGGAGATTCATCCCAGCGGTGGCGTGTGGCTGACTATAACAAGGCACAGCTGTGCTTCTCAAGTCACTTAACTCACACGAGCCTCAGTTTCCTATTCTGTCAGAAGAAGATCACATAGGCCCTGCCAACCACACATGTGGGGATGAGGCTCAGAGGAGGTCACATCTGTGGAAATATCAAATCAAGAAGGTGCTGCGTGCTATATCAAGATGGAGAATATTTGGAAAAGCCTGATTTATTAATAGGGCTCAGCTACAGCTTCCAGCAACACTTCCTTCCAAATCTATATCCACATTATTACTGCCTTATGCTTCTTCCTTGTCAATGTACTTTGCTTGTGATTTGCCTCATTGAGGCCGGCTCCTGCTTTTCAGATCTTTGTTTCAGAGGTGCAGCCACTAACCCTCCTTAGAGAGGGACTAAGGAAAAAAGTCTTTCCTCTTCAGATCCATTCTTACCCCTGGCTCCTCAAAGTACCCTGGATTTGGGAGACCTTTTGTGACATGAATCTAAGTCACAAAACTGTCCATATTAATCTCACACAATCACACAGTTGGAAATAGTGATTCAGGGGAGGACCAATGCCTCCTGTTTTCTTGCATAAAGATGTTAAGTCTCCTGGAGGTTAATGAGACAGAACCCTGGTGGGAATGTACTTGCCAAGCACTGTATGAGGCCTTGGGTTCCACCTCCACAACATAGATAGATAGATAGATAGATAGATAGATAGATAGATAGATAGATAGATAGATAGATAGATACATACATACATACATACATACATACATACAAACATACATAGATAGATAGATAGATAGATAGATAGATAGATAGATGATAGACAGACAGATAGATAGATAGATAGATAGATAGATAGATAGATAGATAGATAAAAACCATGAGAACTTCACTCCTCGGGGCTCCCTGGGATAATGCAAAAGACACCATAGTGCTGAGAAGAAATGACAGTGGAGTGTTCAGCACTGGGGCGTCTCTATCACACTTCCCAAGGCTCAGGGTCTTTTGCAGAAGAGGTGACAGAAAGATTGTAAGAACCAAAGGAAGGGGAGGACTGCTTACAACACAAATTTCCAGACACAAGACAGTCTTGATATTCATGACTTCGCAGAGCCTGGTAATAACTACACATAATGGGAGGAAAAGATGACGACACCAGCTGGGCGTGGTGGCGCATGCCTTTAATCCCAGCACTTGGGAGGCAGAGGTAGGAGGATTGCTGTGAGTTCAAGGCCACCCTGAGACGACATAGTGAATTCCAGGTCAGCCTGGACTAGAGCGAAATCCTACCTCAAAAAATAAAAATAAGAAAACAGAAGCCTTCCTAATTTACAGTGGGTTCTGGGGAAGTGCAGATTAATCTCCCTCTCCTACCTCTAAAGCTTGCAGTATTCACAGCCCAAACAGTTGTCAGCAATAAACTGGCTAAGCCATTCACCCATCAATGGGGCTCATAAAAATC
>PVHP010007018.1:0-58289 GCA_004024765.1 Zapus hudsonius | reverse complement strand
ACTCATAGGAGTCCTCCCACCTCTGCCTCCCAAGTGCTGGGATTAAAGGTGTGCACCACCACATTTCAGCTCTTTTTTTTTTTTGGTCATTCGAGGTAGGGTCTCGCTCTAGCCCAGGCTGACCTGGAATTCACTCTGTAGTCTCAGGCTGGCCTCGAACTCACAGCGATCCTCCTACCTCTGCCTCCTGAGTGCTGGGATTAAAGGCGTGCGCCACCACGCCCGGCTCACTTCAGCTCTTTTGCTTTTTAAAAATACTTATATGGTTTACCTGAGGGCCTCTGGGTTTTTTTTTTTTTTCTTTTCTTTTCTTTACTGAGGTGCTTAGGGATGCAACCTAGGATTTCATGCATGCTAGGGAAGTGCTCTACCACTCACCTACACTGACATTCCAGTTTCTTAGTTTATAACAGAATGTCTTGCCTTGCCTGATGAATCCCTGCTTCTCTGTCTTGGACCAGGACCCAGAAGCAAATCCTTGAAATCATGCTGGCCATGGATGGGCTGCATTCACAACAGCTCAGCTTTGATGTCTGCATATCTCTAGTGTTTCTAGGGACTTTGATTGAGTTAGGTGGCTGCTGGACCTGCTCAGAATCCCAAATTCAGTTTGAAACCATTCCAGCTGGCAAAGGTTTTTGTGTGTCCAGTTTTCTTTTTGTTTTCATTCCTGGGGAAGAACATTCAGCTCATTTGCGATTTCTGGGCTACATATAGATAAATGTTAGTTTGCATCTGCCCAAGGTGTTGTAGGCACTACTTCGAAAACGCCAGTTAGTATAACATTCCTTCTTTGAAAAACTTGATACACTGTTGGAAATTGCCTACATCAGAGCCAAATTATTTTTGCTTTTTACCAAACAAAACTGGAGAATTTAAAGTATATCATACAAAATGTAGTGTTTTGTATGTCTTTCAGTATTTGTGCAGCTAGATTAATTCCTCCTAGAAAATGGTTGTTAAAAACTTAGTGAATCCCTCTCAATTCTGCTGTGGTAATAAATTAGTATTGTGTAATAATCCTGTGGATGCCTCCTGGTTATTTTTGCCTAAGCAGATAATGGCTTTTGTTCATGAAAAAATAAAATAAATGTGAATTATGTAATTCTTTTTCTTCCTTTCATTTTGTTTGTTTGTTTGTTTGTTTGTTTAGTAGGGTGTCAATCTAGCTCCAGGCTGGAATTCACTGTGTAGTCTCAGTAGCCTTGATCTCACAGTGATCCTTCTACCTCTGCCTCCTGAGTGCTGGGATTAAAGGCAGGCACCACCACAGCTGTTAATTTCATTTTTTAAAAAAATATTTTATTCATTTTCAAGGAGAGAGAGAGAGAGAGAGAGAGAGAGAGAGAGAGAGAGAGAGAGAGAGAGAGCGAGCACCAGGGCCACCACCTTGTGGGTCTGGCATATGTGGGTACTGGGGAATTGAACCCGGGGCCTTAGGCACTGGAGGCAAGTGCCTTAACCACTGAGCCATTTCTCCAGCCCCTGATTTCATTTTTAATTATAAAATAATTTGTGAGCAGAGAGAAAGAGCTGTTTCTGCAGATCCCTGGAAACAGACATCTTGAAGGGGAATGACTGAGAGGCTCAGTCAGAGCTAGGCTGCCTTTGGGAGTGGACAGGCAGAAGAAGGGTGGAGGAGGTCCAGGAAGTCTGATACATAGAGGGGGACTTCCTTCTTAGGAGGCCAATTTACTGAGGGAGCCACTTTGGGCAGTGTTGATATTTGTGCCTTCTGGCAGAGGGTGCAAACTTAGATCCGAGCTTCTGAGATGCTCTGTTGAGTTTGTCTTTAGAGTAATGGTAGCTCTTAAAAAATAAAATTATATATATAATTCATTCATATATATATATATTATATATATTATATATATATATGAATGAGAGAGGGGGGAGGGAGGGAGGAATAATAGGTACACCAGGGCCTCCTGCCACTGCAAACAAACTCCAGTCCCAAGTGGCACCCTGTGCTTCAGGCTCGACATAGGTAGTAGGGAGTTGAACCTGAGCTGGCAGGCCTTGAAAGGAAGTGTCTTTACCAGCTGAGCCATCTCCCCAGCCCCAAGGTTGGTTTCTTACTGCTTCATCCAGTTTCCAGATGAAGGAAGAAGACATTAAGGTTTTTCCCCGAGTTTTCCTAGGAAAACTCAGGAGGCAAAATGAGAGCTGATACAAAGGAAGTATTTTGTTCTAATTGCTAACAATAGCCCTCACCTTTTTGTACATTAGTCTATTTCTTTTCATAGTCTGCATCATCCCTTTTCAGGCTGTAACTGGACAGTCGTTTACCTTCCAAAATCTCTGCCAAAAGACCTGCTGAATTATCATTTCCCTATCATTTCTTCAAAATCCATAGATATAAAGGAAGCCTTTTCATTTTATCTTGTCTTTCCAGGACGTACTGATAACCTAAGATGAGTGGAACACTGGGGTCCTTCCCCAGTGGGTTTGAGAAAACCCTTTAGTGAACAGCTGCCATGTTAGCTTTAGTCACACTGCAAACCCCCAACCTACCTCGTTTCTGTGTATGTCAAAGGGCAAGATTACAATGTAAAGTATTTTGTTGGTTTTTTTTCGAGGTAGGGTCTCACTCTAGTCCAGGCTGACCTGGAATTCACTATGTAGTCTCAGGCTGGTCTTGGAACTCACGGCGATCCTACCTCTGCCAACGAGTGCTGGGATTAAAGGCGTGCGCCACCACGCCGGGCTCAGTGTAAAGATCTCAACTGATTTTAGAACACTCCCAAGGGCCAAGAGGCTGGTTTCAGAAAGCCTAACAAAAGCTGATTGGCCGCTTCAGTGTTACTTTTCTGGTGGAATTCCTCGTCAGGCCAGACGTAACTAGCGAATTTGGATTTTTGGCGCTTTGCTGAACTCTGGTAAGGCCAGAAAAACAACTTGGGCTTTCCTTTCGGCGGCATGATGATGCTGATCTAGCAGATGTGACTTCTTTCTTTTCGGGTCTGTGGTGCAACTCAGCCCCAAAGCTACGACGGCCTGGCCCAGAGCTCGGGCGAGAGCAGCACGCTGAGAGCGCCCAGAGGTCCAGCACTTCCTCCCGGCGAGGGCACGCCCGGCTACGTCACCGTCAGCGCCGCCCAGGCACTGTGCGTCATCAACGGGCGCCGACGCAGAAAGTAGTGACGTCGCGCCGCGCGCGAGGAACTGGTGATTCTAGAGAGCTGAAAGGGCATGTCCCTTGGCCGTTTCGTCATCATTACACGTCCGCGCGGGAAGTGACGACGCTCGTAGCGCGCCGGGCGCTGTTTCTTCTCCAGTTCGGGTACCGGCGGCGGCGGCGGCGGCGGCGGCGGCGCAGGGTGAGCGGTGGCGGGAGGCTCGGCCGTGGGACTCGGGGCGGAGGGCGCACGCGCGGTCTCGGCTCGGAGGGACCTAGCGCGGCCGCAGACCGTCCCGCACTGCTAACTGCGGGGAGTCGGGCCCTCCCTACCGGGCGGCCTCCGGGGCCAGTGGCGCCCCTTCCCGTTAGCTGTCAGCGCGGGCCGGTCCCCCTGAACGATCTCTTCCCGTCCCTGGGCTGTACCGGTACTTAGATGAGGATTGCATTTTGCGGGAAAAGTGAACTGAGGTGGAAGAGTTGCCCAAAACCTTACAGGAATGACAGGAGAGAAGAATAATCTCTCCTTCCTAGAGAAACTTCCGGGACTTATTCTGAAACACCAAAAAAAATTATTAGACTTAAGTGCTCAGAAGCAACGGAACATCAAACTTGCTGTGTTCAGGGGTTGCTTGAATTTTTCTTTTTGCAGTGTTTTAACTCAAATGGGTGATGAAAAGGACTCTTGGAAAGTGAAAACTTTAGATGAAATTCTCCAGGAAAAGAAACGAAGGAAAGAACAAGAGGAGAAAGCTGAGATAAAACGCTTAAAAAATGTAAGCTATATTTTTTAAGTAAGTGTTTTTCTTAAAGGAGATTTAATTTCTTTGCCCTCATTTTTCCATTAGAACAACGCTTCTTCGGTGAAGTTCTTTTGTACTTCCAAATGTCACAGGTGAGCCCAAAATCTATTCTAAAATTAACAAAAACATTCATATTGAAGGCAGGTTGATAACACATTGAAGCTGTGTCTGAATGAGAATGTCTACATGGAAACAATGTCCTGAACCTGGCATCATTAGTGCAACGAAACTAATTTTCTCATCTCATTATTAGCATATTCATAATACCATTTCCAAGTATTTTAATGTAGTAGAAATGCTTTGAAATTAAAATGTGTTTTTTGAATCTTCCTTTGTTTGCATAGCATACTCAGAAAAGCTTGTCAGTGATCTAATAGAACTCATTTATTATCAATTTTGTTAAGATTAGGGAGAATTCACTTTGAAGTACACATATATGTACTGTGCGATTATTAGGTGTGTAAAATCTGACTTAGGTCTGTTTTGGCCCATCAGAAACTAACATGCTTGGCATCATCTAATGTCACTTGCCATATATACTGTTTTTCAAATTTCTATCTCAGGTTTTGGGTTATAAAGAAATGTAAATTTAGTTTCGTGGGATTAAAACAGTTTTTTAAAAAAATATTTTGCAACAGTTCCATCCAAAATATATATGAAAACTTGTTTTATTATATCAACAAACTTTGGTTATATGTTTAGTTGGTTCTGATAGTACACACTTGTAATCTCAGTATTCGGGAGGCTGAGGCAAGAGGATTATGAATTCAAGGCCAGCCTAAGATACACATCCAAACCTTATTTCAAAGATACCAAAAAAGAAGAAGAAAAAGGAGGAGGAGGAGGTTATCTATAAGGAAAATAACTTATTTTCTCTTTATTTCTTAGTCTGATGACCGGGATTCCAAACGGGATTCCCTTGAGGAAGGGGAGCTGAGAGATCACCGCATGGAGATCACAATCAGAAACTCACCCTACAGAAGAGAGGACTCTATGGAAGACAGGTGAGAGATATGCAAAATATTAATATTATGCAAGATTAATTAATTAAATATTATGCAAGAATGAAAGAGACTGGGGGGTACTGCGTAACTGAAGTCCCAGCCAGCCATTTTAAAAACGTTTTGAAAAAGTTTGTAGGACTTCAGGTTTACCTCCCAGTTGAGGTTGGTTTTATGTGGGGTCAATTGTCAGTAAGACAAATAAACATGGACTCCTTTCTTTGTGATAATTCTTCACTAAAGTGGGTATCATTTAGGTACTTCTGTTGTGATGATATTTTATCATTATTTCCTTTTCATATCTTGTGGTATAAAAACACAACCAGAAGTTAAGGTAAATTGAGCTTCTGAGAAGCCAGGATGTAAATATTCTTCCAGGATCTGGGTGTATAGGATCAGTTGAGACTGTTAAATGTTTTTGTTTTTTTTTGGGGGGGGGGTGTTCAAGGTAGGATCTCACTCTAGCCCAGGCTGACCTGAACTCACTCTGTAGTCCCAGGCTGGCCTTAGACTTATGGCAATCCTCCTACCTCTGCCTCCCCAGTGCTGAGATTAAAGGTATGTACCAACACGCCTGGCTTAAATGAATTTTTTATTTAATCCAAGTTTATTAAAATATAATACCTTGCTAGCTTTACTGAAGTAAAAATGACAAAACGTTCCTAATATGTGGTGTGATGAATTTTCACAAGGCCATGAAACCATCACCACAAGCAAGAAATGAACATACCCTTCAACCCCTAAAGAGACATTTTGGGGGCTGAAGAGATGGCTCAGTGGACAATACCCACATAGATGCTGCAAATGGCAGGCACACACCTATAATCCTAGTCCTTGGGAGATGAGACTGGCAGATCCCAAGGGCAAGCTGGCTAGCTAGACTAGCTGAGTTTGTGAGTTCTGGGCACAGTGAAAGATCCTGTCTCAATAAAAATAAGGTGAAGAGCCAGGCGTAGTGGCACACACCTTTAGTCCCAGTACTTGGGAAGCAGAGGTAGGAGGATCGCCATGAGTTTGAGGCCAGCCTCATACACAGTGAATTCCAGGTCAGCCTGAGCTAGAGCGAGACCCTACCTTGAAAAACCAAAAATAAATAAATAAATAAGAAAGGGAGGAAGGTGGAACATGATTTAGGAGGACACCTGATATTGATTTCCGACATGCACTCACACTTATGAGCACACACATGTATTTAAAAAAAGCAGTTTTGTTCCACTTACCACATTGTTTACTCATGCTTCATCTGAATCTTTTTTTTTTTTTTTTGGTTTTTCAAGGTAGGGTCTCACTCTAGCCCAGGCTTACCTAGAATATTCACTATGTAGTCTCAGGGTGGCCTTGAACTCATGGTGATCCTCCTACCTCTGCCTCCCGAGTGCAGGGATTAAAGGCGTGTGCCACCATGCCCGGCTCAAAAGCCTACAGCACCCGGTATTCCCAGACGGTCTCCCATCCAAATACTAACCAGGCCCGATCCTGCTTAGCTTACGAGATCAGACGAGATCAGGCACATTCAGGGTGGTATGGCAGTAGACCTGAATCTTAAAATGGCTTAAATTTCAGAATTAGTGGGGGGGTTTTTTGTTTGTTTAGATGATGGTTCAGGTTGAGTTTTGTGAACCTTCTGTGAACCCCACTATTCCCTTGTGTGCTCTGGTTCTCTTGTCTCTTATCTGTTGCAGAGGAGAGGAAGATGATTCTCTGGCTATCAAACCACCCCAGCAAATGTCTCGGAAAGAAAAAGCCCATCACAGAAAAGACGAGAAGAGGAAAGAGAAGCGTAGGCATCGTAGTCATTCAGCAGAAGGAGGTGTGAAGTCTTTGCTTTCTTCCATGTCACGGTCAAAAGTAGTTGTTTCCTGTCATGATCTGTCTTTTCCAGGGGATAGCTGAAAGTAAAGATAAGTGAAATTATGGCTAACAGCACAAACTCATTGTAGATCTTTTGGAATGACTGTTTTTTTCTTCTTTATTTTATTGTTTGGGGTCATTTCTCTACATATACTACTACTACTTTGTTTATTTTATTTTATTTATTCATTTTCAGGGAGGGAGGGGTAGAGAGAGAGAGAGAGAGAGAGAGAGAGAGAGAGAGAGAGCGCACACCAGGGCCACCACCTTGTGGGTCTGGCTTATGTGGGTCCTGGGGAAGTGAACCCGTGGCATTAGGCACTGGAAGCAAGTACCTTAACCGCTGAGCCATCTCTCCAGCCCACTACTACTACTTTGTATCTGGCTTTCCATAGGTGTTGGGAATTGAAATCTGGCCACAGGCTTTGCAAACAAGTACCTCTAACTGCTGAATCATCTCCTAGCCCATAACATATACTATTATAATTCAATAAGTATAGGGAAAAACATCAAAGAAACAGGCGTTGGGCTAATGGCTTGATGAGAGGTTTGCTCCCATGCCAATACTAATAGATTTTTGGGTTTGTTTGTTTGTTTGGTTGTTTTTTTCAGGTAGGGTCTCACTGTAGCCCAGGATGACCTGGAATTCACTATGTAATCTCAGGGTGGCCTGGAATTCATGGTGATGCTCCTACCTCTGCCTCCATAGTGCTGGGATTAAAAGCATGTGCACCACGCCCCATCTCTATTTTTTAAGAGTCTTACTTGTTGTTTAGTTCAATCTGTCTTCCAACACTTGTGCTGCTCTTCTCTCAGTCTCCCAAGTTGTGGAATTACAGGCATGTGTCTCCATACATACCTAAATTTAAAAAGTTCTTAGGTACTGGGAAAATTGGCCCTGAGGTTGGGTTTAAATGTCATTTTTGTAAATTTGTTAGTATGATTTTATAACATGATATAGAAATCTAAAAGGAACAAAGCTTTGTTTTGTATATGAATAATGAATTTTTTTTGTTGTTTGTTTGTTTTGGTTTTTTGAGGTATGGTCTCACTCTAGCTCAGGGTGACCTTGAACTCACGGTGATACTCCTACCTCTGCCTCCCAAGTGCTGGGATTAAAGATGTGTGCCATCATGCCCGGCGAATAATGATGTTTTAAAGTTATAAAACAAATATATCTATTCAGGATGGACAGTTTAAAAGGTGAAAAATCACATATGTTTTTAGTGATAACCTCATTCTTTTATTTTTATTTTCTTCCTGTAATTGGAAGCCATTGCACAGGGATTTATATGTATTTGGATTTTCTTATTTTTAAATTTTATTTATTTACTTTTCAAGGTAGGGTCTTACTCTAGCCCACGCTTACCTGGAACTCACTATGGGTGGCCTTGAACTTGTGATCCTCCTACCTCTGCTTTCCAAGTGTTGGGATTAAAGGCGTTTGCCACCACACCCGGCTATACTTAGATTTTTAAATTCAACATAAAATTGCTGTTTTAAATATTTGTTCGTTTAATTTCATGTCTTATTAGGGAAACATGCCAGAGTAAAAGAAAAGGAAAGAGAACATGAACGCCGGAAACGCCATCGAGAAGAACAGGACAAAGCTCGAAGAGAATGGGAGAGACAGAAAAGGAGGGAGATGGCAAGAGAACATTCCAGGAGAGAAAGGTGAGGCCTGCTAATTTAGGAGCTTTAGTCTAGTGCTTGTAGTCACTGTCCACTTAAGTCAGGGGACAAACAGGAACTCAGAGGCTAAGGGTTTGATGTGTGGACATGGCATAATAGATGTTGGGTAAGGTTCACCATGAAAATTGTCCTGAAAGATGTGTGTTTTACTGTGTATGACAGTTTGGCCTGAATTGAAGTAGGTTATTTAAAAAAGGCCCAAGATTCCATGTCACATATACTCCCATTGGAGCCTGGCAGGGACGCCATCAGGAGGGTCCTAATTCATTGGAAGGCTTGGTTCTTTGTGATGAATTGAAGGAGGGAAATTGCACGGGATCTCTGGATCCATATTATTTTTCTCATTGCTATGACAGAATACCTGACAAAAGCAACCTAAGGAGGAAGGAGTTTATTTTGGGTCATAATGTGAGAATACATCTCACCTTGGTGAGGAGGGCATGGGCATGATGCATCAGATCACATTGCGTCTGCAATCAGGAAGTAGAGTTGCATGCTGGTGCTAGGCTTCTTTTCTCCTTTTTGTTCAGTTTGGAACCTGAGCCCATGGAATTTGGTGCTGCCCACATTTAGGGTAGGTATTCCTACTCAATCTAAAATGGATACTCCTTCACAGATATGACCAGAGGTTTGTCTCCTAGGTGGTTCAAAACCCTGTCAAGTTGACGGTCATTATTAACCAACACAGGGTTGTAGGTAGGAATTCAGGCACAAGGAGGTGAAGCACTCGGGAGGCAGAGGTAGGAGGATTGCCAAGAGTTCGAGGCCACCCTGAGACTACATAGTGAATTCCAGGTCAGCCTGGGCTAGAGCGAGACCCTACCTCAAAAAATCAAAAAAAAAAAAAAAAGAAAGGCAGAAGGCTGGAAAGATGACTCACTGGTTAGCGATGCTTGTTTGCAAAGGCTCCTGGCCTGGGTTCAGTTTCATAGTACCCAGGTAGAGCCAGATACACAAAGTAGCACTTGTGTCTGGAATTCATTTGCAGGGCAAGAGGCCCTGGTGTGCTCATTCTTTTTCTCTCTCAGAAACTTCTGGATAGGACTGAGCAAGATCTGCCAGTCTTCTCCCCAAAATCAGCTTTTTTTCTTGATTTTTAAATTTTTATTTTACAAGCAGAGGATAGAAGAGAGACAGAGAATGGACACTCCAGGGCTGCCAGCCACTTCAAACAGAGTCAAGATGCATATGCCACTTTGTGCTTCTGACTTTACATGTGTACTGAGGAATCAAACTCAGGTCATTAGGCTTTGCAGGCAAGTACATTAACTGCTGAACCATCTCTCTAGCCCCAAAATCATCTCTAATGCTAGACATAATTGAGAAAAGCTGCCATATTTTGTGCTTTAGGAACCCATCAGATATAATCTGAGCACTCAGGGTGACAACAGAAGAAAATATCCTTCTGCATACACTAGGATTGGAAGGTCATGTTCATCCTCAGTTACATAGTGAGTTTGAAGCCAGCCTGGGATACATGATATCCTGTGTCAAAAAATGGAAGGGCTTTACTCCCTCTCACCTCCCTAATGGTAGTTATATGCTTTCTCTTCTTTCCTTCTCTTAATCTAATAAAGTCTCTAAACCTTTGTTTTTTTAATTATTTATTTAATTGTTTAAGAGTGAGAGAAAATGGGCACTCCAGGGCCTCCAGCCACTGCTAATGAACTCTAGATGCATGTGCCACTTTGTACATCTGGCTTTACCTGGATACTGAGAAATCAAATTTAGGTCCTTCTGCTTTACAGGCAAGTAAAGTGCCTTAAGCACTGTCATAGTCAGCCACATGCCGCTGGGATGAATCTTCAAAACAGGCACAATTTGGGGGAGGAGAGTATTTATTGAAACTACAGATTGAGGGGAAGTTCTGTAACATCCTACCTTGAAAAACCAAAAAAAAAAAAAAAAAGAGAGAGAGACTGGGGAGCTATCTCAGTGAGTAAGAGCACTTCATGTGCAAGCATGAGGACCTGTGACCATGCGTACCTATACCCCATCCTGAATGGGGACAGAGACAGGAAAACCACTGGGGCTCACTGGTCAGCCATACTGACCAGTAATGCAGATCCAGGTTCAGTGAGAGACTCCATCTCAAGGAAACAATGTTGAAGAATGATAGGGAAAACACACCCTCTAATCTGGCTTTCACTGCTTTATTAAGCACAGGATGTTACTGCTTACATACACTATGCAGCCACACACAGACAAAATGAAATAAATTAAAACATGACGTTATAAGAACAGAACTTTTTATTTATTTATTTATTTATTTATTTTTGCCCTGGAAGTCACTATGGAGTCTCAGGGTGGCCTTGAACTCATGGTGATCCTCCTATCTCTGCCTCCCGAGTGCTAGGATTGAAGGTGTGTGCCACCAAGCCCAGCTCAGAACTTTTTTAAATGATACTTTTAGGGGTGGAGAGAATTTTAAATGCTTTTTTATTTATTTTAGAGAGAATGAATGCTCCAGGGCCTCTTACTCTTACAAACTCTCCAGATCCAAGTGCCACTTTGTGTATCTGTCTCTATATAGGTATTGGGGAATGAATCCCAGGTTGTCAGACTTTGCATGCAAGCACTTTTGAACTGCTGAGCCATCTCCCCAACCCAAAGAACTCTTTGTCTAGCTATGATCATAGCTTTTTTTTTTTTTTTTTTTTGGATCATAGCTTTTTTTTGTTGGTTTGTTTTTCGAGTTAGGGTCTCGCTCTAGCCCAGGCTGACCTGGAATTCACTATGTAGTCTCAGGGTGGTCTTGAACTCACAGCAATCCTCCTACCTCTGCCTCCTTAGTGCTGGGATTAAAGGTGTGCACCACCATGCCCAGTTTAGCTATAGGAACATGAACAATTAACTTTGAGAAATGAACTTTAGCCACCCAGCCACATGTATCAGTCACTAATGTTCCCATGCTCCAGGTGACCCCTGCCTTGTCGTCAGCTGCTTTCTCTTTGCTCTCCCTGTCATGTTCAAACCCATTGTTTCAGGCTGGGATGGAAAGTTGGCCAGGTCCATCTCCCCAGACCCACTAAGGGAGAGCCAGCCCCTAGGCCTCAGGGGTATGGTCTCTCCCAGGAGGGCTCTGCCCCTTCATAGCCTCTGTGCATGTATCTCCCGATGGGCTGGATTTAACTGGGGTTCTCTTGCTTACTTTGGGAGATGTATGCCATTTTTCTAGTGCTGCCAACAGAAGCTACAGAACTATTAGGTGTGGGTTCTAACAAGTGCTGGCCTCTTTGAGACTCTGCGTTTCTTGCCAGTGGCTGGCCAGTAATGCTTGATGATATGTACAAGTGACTTTGGCCCCCAAGAAGCCCTTTATGGGTTTACAGCATGCAAAGATACTTCATCAGTTGAACAGAAAACTCCCCCTGGCCTAAAAGGGCTTTCTGTGGGGTGGAGGCATGAAGACCTGATGTGCTTCTTCCAGGGACCGACTGGAGCAGTTAGAGAGAAAGCGGGAGCGGGAGCGTAAGTTGAGGGAACAGCAGAAGGAGCAGCGGGAGCAGAAGGAGCGGGAGCGGCGGGCAGAGGAGCGGCGCAAGGAGCGAGAGGCCCGAAGGGAAGGTACGAGAGAGGGCCTGCCCACCTCCTGTGGGGCCGCTCTCAGGGTGGTGACTGGTGGTATCAGGCTTTCCACACACAAAGCTTGCCTTGTCTGAGCATGCATGCTTTAATGTCATTGCTGTTCAGCAGGACACTTTGAATTCAGAGCTTATGATATGCTAGGGCCAAGGTGAACTACAGCCATGCCTGTCTTGGGCAGATGAGCTGTTATCTTGTACCCACTGCCCCTGTGGTTAGGCACAAGAGGCAGTTCTTAGCTTCTATGCTTACCTTCCTTTCCTTTTTTCCCTGTTAATTATGTGACAATACATAGAACTTGCCATCTTAAGCCTTTTGAGTGTACATCAGTGTACAGGCAGTCACCTTGTTGTGTGGCCATCACAACTGTGTCTCCAGAACTCTTTTCATCTTGTAGAATTGAACCTCTCTCCCCATTACCTACTCCCACTCCAGCCCTGGGTACTCTCCTTTCTGCTTTTGTTGATGGACAAGTGCATTTAATTGTTGAGCCATCTCCCCAATTCCACCCCCCCCCGTTGTTTTGTGTGTGTGTGTGTGTGTGTGTGTGTGTGTGTGTGTTTACATCTGTTTTTTTGTGGTTACCATTCGAAACAAATTTGAACTGATGCCAGCTGCACCTCAGTAACTTGCAAACTGCTTCTTTTCTTTTGTTGTTTTGTTTTTCAAGGTAGGGTCTCACTCTAGCCCATGCTGACCTGGAATTTACTATGTAGTCTCAGGCTGGCCTTGAACTCACAGCAATCCTCCTACCTCTGCCTCCCAAGTGCTGGGATTGAAGGCATGCGCTACCACGCCCAGCTTTGCTCCTTTCATTTCTGTCCCTGCCTGTTTTAGTTGTTCCTGTCACAAAATTGCATCTTTCTATGTTACATACATATAAACTGGTATCTTGAGAAATTCATTGGGTCTGGTGTGGTAAAGCACATCTTTAATCCCAGCATTCAGGAGACAGAGGTAAAAGGATTACTGTGAGTTCAAGGCTAGCCTGGGACTACAGAATGAGTTTCAGGTCAGCCCGGGATAGAGTGAAACCCTACCTAGAAAAAAATCAAAACAAAAATATCATTGGTCTGTTAAATCATGTACCAGAAAAAGTGGAGTTATGAAGTTATGTTATGTCTTACTTGACATCTTCAGAGACCAAGAGAATTCCTGAAAGCAGTTTCATTATAATGTATCTCATGTGTGTTTCTGAATTCATACTACTTGGAATATGCTGAACTGCTGGGTTTTTTTTCTTTTTTTGTTTTTGTTTTTGTTTTCTGAGGCAGGGTCTCACTCTAGCCCAGGCTGACCTGGAACTCTCTCTGCAGCCACAGTCTGGGCCTTGAACTCATGGCAGTCCTCCAACCTCAGCCTCCAAAGTGCTGGGATTAAAGGCTTGCATCACCATGCCCAACTTCCTTCTTTTATGTGTGTGTCTGTGGGGGGGATATGAAGGCCAAAGGTCAACATTATTGGGGGTCTTCCTCAGTCACTCTTTATCTTATTCTTTTAGGCAGGGTCTCTCACTGACCTAGCTAGTGAGGGAGTCTTAGGGAGTTCCTTAGTTCCACCTCTCGAGCACTGGGATTATAGGCACACATCACAACACTCAGTATTTTATGTGGGTGCTAGGGATCTAGACTCAGGTCCTCATATGTGCTAGTCAAGCGTGTTACCCACTGAACCATCTCCCTAGCCTGTATGTTGAACTTCTTGTTAAAATATTCATGTCTTTTTAAAAAAAAGTGAGAAGTCTTCAGCAGTTACTTCTTCCCTGGACTCATGCAATCCCTAGGTGGTCTGTTTGCTGGTGTTCCACAAATTCTTTCAGGTATGGGACCTTTTTTCAGTGGCTTTTTTTTTGTTTGTTTGTTTGTTTTTTCAAGGTAGGGTCTTGCTCTAGCTCAGGCTGACCTGGAATTCACTATGTAGTCTCAGGGTGGCCTTGAACTCAAGGTAGTGCTGGGATTAAAGGTGTGTGCCACCATGCTCGGCTTTTTTTTTCTGGGTTTTTTTTTTTTTTTTGGTTTTTGGTTTTTCGAGGTAGGGTCTCGCTCTAGCTCAGGCTGACCTGAAATTCACTCTGTAGTCTCAGGCTGGCCTTGAACTCACGGCGATCCTCCTACCTCTGCCTCCCGAGTGCTGGGATTAAAGGCGTGCGCCACCATGCCCGGCTTCTTTCTGTTTTTTGACTCAGTAGTTTCCATTGTCCTGTCTTTATATTCACTGAGTTGTCTGTCTATTCAGATTCTGCCATTGAATCTTGTGTGGCAGGTTACATATTTTCATTGTGGTGAATCTTTGAAATTTTTCTCTCCAACCCCGCCCCTCTCAACTGGCTCTGAAGTCTCAGGAATCATTCCTCAGCCTAAGTGCTGGATTATAGGTGTACACCACTACTCCTGGTCACACTTACAGTATCTTTAATGTTTTATACCATTTATTTAATTTACTTAATGGGCCATTATATAAATGGTCCAGGAGGATCAGGCAAATGGACCAAAGTGTCAATGAAGGACTCAGATGTCAGCCAAGGTCATTCTCTCTGTCTCTCTGTCTCTGTCTCTGTCTCTCTCTCTCTCATCTCATCTTATCTCATAATCTTTCTCTCTCTTGGTTTTCAAAGTAGGGTCTCACTCTAGCCCAGGCCGACCTGGAATTTGCTGTGTAGTCTTAGGCTGGCCTTGAACTCACAACAATCTTCCTACCTCTGCCTCTTGAGTGCTGGGATTAAAGGTGTTCACCACCACACCTGGCTCTTTAGGAAGAGAGAAGAGAGACAGAGAGAATGGGCATACTATGTGCAGTTCTTTAATATCCTTATCCTTACATATCTGGCTCCAACAAGAGCAAAGGACAGAACAGAAGTGGTTGTAAGGACCCTGGTCCTTACACTCTCTGGAAGTCACCTGAGCCAGCAACAACTTGGCTTCTTTGTGACAGGGTCCTTTTCAATTGTCCAGGTCCTCATGCTCTAGGAGTCAACTCTGCTGCTTATTGCAGACAGGGTTGGGCAGCTGCTATTTAATAAGATTTAAATTGATCAGTTTTCTACCTGAGCCTCCCCTGGAACTTGTATATTTTCAATAACCTCCAGAGTTTGAGCGCTAGTTGCATAAGACAGGATCTGTGGTGCAGTTGTTCCAATGCTGCATTTCTCACTTGTCTACTTTTCTACCCTTCCTCTGTGATCAGTGAAGGTCAGTCTAGACTCTAGAGCGTTCTCTGGTCCAGCTTGGAGCCTTTTCCTATTGAATTCTTGGTCCATGACTGAAGATACTAGTGTCATGTATGTGTTTGCACCCAGTGTGGGTGTGGGGCATCCAGAGGCAGCTATATGCAGAGTGGGGCCAATTTGGAAGGACTGTTTACAGCCCCATTTCCACTCCTTTCTGTGTGCACAGTCTCTGCACATCACCGCACAATGAGGGAGGACTACAGTGAGAAGAGCAAGGCCAGCCACTGGAGCCGAAGTCCACTGAGGCCACCACGAGAGCGTTTTGACTTGGGGGACAATCGGAAGCCAGGTGAGGCTTAGCTAGCATTTCCTGGGGGATGTTTCAACATAAAAATTTGTTTCTTGCCAGGCGTGGTGGCGCACGCCTTTAATCCCAACACTAGGGAGGCAGAAGTAGGAAGATTGCCGTGAGTTCAAGACCAGCCTGAGACTACATATTGAATTCCAGGTCAGCCTGGACTAGAGTGAGACCCTACCTCGAAAAACCAAAAAAAAAAAAAACCCAGAAAGAAAAAAGCCGGGCATGGTGGCACACACCTTTAATCCCAGCACTGCCTTGGACTAGAGCGAGACCCTACCTTGAAAAACCAAAAAAAAAAAAATTGTTTCTTTAACAACATATACAATGGTGTATATGAAAATGTCCTGATGAAATCTATTATTTTGTGTGTTAACCTAAAAATATTATTTTTAAAAAATCAGGAGATAAAAACAATTTATGAACGTTAAGGAAAAAATCATAATGAAATTACATACCTATTACAACACTCCCCTGTGAGGGACAGCTGACATTCATGTGAAGTGATTCATGTATTTCTCGTCTAAGGTATTTGTTGCTGATCCTTTTGGGAGTTGCTCTTTCATTTAGACTTACGTAGATGAGCTATTTTCATACACTGAAAAGTTGATTTTTATGTAAAGTACATGTAACTTTTTTCTTTTTCAAAGAAGGGTCTTATTCTAGCCTAGTCTGACCTGGAATTCAATCTAGTCCCAGGCTGACCTTGAAGTCACAGTGATCCTCCTACCTCTGCCTCCCAAGTGCTGGGATTAAAGGCGTGGGCCACCATACTCCGTTACATTCATCTTTTGAATGGTGCCATCTTGCTAATTTGAAAATATTTTACCAGGGCTGGAATATAGCTCAGTCTGCCTAGCCTAGCATGCACAAAGTCCTCTGTTGAATCCCCAGCACTGCATACATTAAGGCATATTTGTTGCACACAAGTTTGAGGCCAGCCGGGGATCTTATCTAAAGAAATTTAAAAAAAAAATCTTTCTCAAAATTAACCTCTGGTGGTTTATTTCACAAGTAAAAGAAGAGAAAATGGAAGAAAGAGACCTGCTGTCTGACCTACAGGATATCAGTGACAGTGAGAGGAAAACCAGCTCAGCCGAATCTTCCTCAGGTATAAGCCCACCCAACCAAGGCCTTGACTGCTGTTTTGAGAGGAAGGCCAGGATTGACCCACTGGGTGTTTTCTTCTGCAGCAGAATCAGGCTCAGGCTCTGAGGAGGAAGAGGAGGAGGAAGAGGAAGAGGAAGAAGAAGGTAGTACTAGTGAGGAGTCAGAGGAGGAAGAAGAGGAGGAAGAGGAAGAAGAGGAAGAGGAGACGGGAAGCAACTCCGAGGAGGCCTCAGAACAGTCTGCAGGTAAGGAGTTGATAGGTCACAATGGTTTTCATTGATGCCAGAACATTATATGTTCACTGGGGAGAGTTTAGGAAGGGCAGAAAGATAATTTATAATACAAGTATATTATCAGAATATTTTCCAATTGAAATTGTCTTATTCTGTGAAGCCAAAACTGGGGTTGTGGCTCAGTGCTAGAATGTTTGCCTAGGATACATGAGGCCCTGTGTTCAGAGCCCAGCACCACTAGTCCCTGTTATATAATAAAGACCTGAAATTCAGTGCCAAAAAATAGAAATTAAAAATAAAGAGCCAGGTTGTAGTAGTACATGCCTTTAATCCCAGTACTCGGGAGGCAGAGGAAAGAGGATCACCATGAGTTCAAAGTCAGCCTGGAGCTACAGAGTGAGTTCTGGGTCAGCCTGGACTATAGTGAAATCCTACCTCATAAATAAAATAAAATAAAATGAATAAAGAGCTGAACCTCAAAATTGATTGGTGGAACCACCATTTCCCACTGCACTAGATCAGCCTGTGGAGTGTGGGGCTCCAGGGCCAGTGCTCAGTCCCATGCTGATCCAAGCAGACACCTGTTCTCTTTTGCAGAAGAAGTGAGTGATGATGAAATGAGTGAAGATGAAGAGCGAGAAAATGAAAACCACATCTTGGTTGGTAAGGGCCTCCTGTGAACTTCTGGTAGTGTCTGTCTGGTGTGGTGATGCTATGAGCATGGCTGTGCCTATTGGGATAGACTTTCTGAGGCATATAATGAACTTGAGGTTTTTACCAGAAGCTATATATAGGGAGCTCCCATCCTGGCTCATCCAAGAACAGGGAACCAACTGAGGGGTTCTTTGATTCCCTGAGGACACACAGATGGCCACTTTTCAGGTGGTGGCTACAGTGGCTGACCTTTCTTAGCCAGGATTACCTTGACAGCAGGATTGTGTCCTTGATGGATATGATTTCTAGGTATACCCAACCCATGTGGCTTCTCCAAGTCTAGCATGTAGCTCTGTCTCTGGCTCTGCCTTGACCTGCCAAATGCTAGGATTACAGGTGTCAGCCACCCATGCTCAGCTTACACAATTTTCTTTACAGATAAAATTGTGGCTCTGAAGGACCACAGACCTTATTACTCAGTGCTTTTGTCCAGAGGAGGCAGGCCCAGCACCAGCTCCTTATGTGGAGGAGACAGGACAGGCCACCCCTGCACAGCTCTCGGAGCCTAAGAACAGGAGGGTCGGTTGTTTTTGCTTGTTCCTAGTTCATAATTAGGTTTAACTTTTAAAGTTCCAGAATCGCGATTTGACCGAGATTCCGGGGACAGTGAAGAAGGGGAGGAAGAAGTGGGTGAGGGGACCCCTCAGAGCAGTGCCCCAACGGAAGGGGACTACGTGCCTGACTCTCCAGCCCTGTCACCCATTGAGCTCAAGCAGGAGCTGCCCAAGTACCTACCGGCCCTGCAGGTTAGATCCCTTTCTACCCTCTCATCTCAAGACTGGCCCCCTGCTTTGGCAATTCATAGACAAGCAAATGGTTGAGAGCTGAAGCCACCGCACCACACTAGTGTGTGTCCTGAGGTGCCACCTTATACAGTGGTCTAGCTGTCCGGGCATGACCACCAGCCTCCTGGTCATAGTCATTATGCCTGGCAGCACTGAGCATTTTCTGGGTGTTAGGAGCCATGTGCTGTTGCTTCTATACTCGCTTGGTGCTTGGCCACATGAGGAGGAGGTCAGTGTAGGTACACATGGCTACAAACTTTAAGTTGTTTAAGAAAATACCAGTGGAGGGGTTGGGGATTTAGCTCAGTGGATGAGCACTTGCCTAGCAAGCACAAGGCCCTGGGTTCGGTCCTCAGCACCGCAAAAAAAAAAAAAAAGAAAAGAAAAGAAAATACCAGTGGAGTGCAGGATACTGCCAGGAAGATTTAGAGAGTATGGTGGTCCCAGATGTTTACAACTTCCTTCTGGACCTTTGTCACCTGCCCTCCAGTAGTACCTCTGGACAGATAAGTCTGACCACAGGCCACACAGCAGTGGCACCCTTCCACATAATGTACTAAAGGGGCGAGCCATGCCCTCTCTGGGGTAGCATAGTCTGTCTACCTGGCAGAGGATGCCAATGTGAAGGAGATGCTTCTATTTGTGCTGCCTTACTAACATGTAGGTATCTTGCAAGAAAGCAAAGAACAAGCTCCTACCACCTATGCATACTCTGTTGTGCTCCTGCCCTCCTAAGATCATTTAGGTGGGCTTTCTCATGTCCCTGCCCTGTGTGAGGTGCATTGTGAGCATGGACAAGAATGCCCCTCCATCAAGCATGGCTGCTGAGCCTCTCACCTTGCTTCTTCCCCAGGGCTGCCGGAGTGTGGAGGAGTTCCAGTGCCTGAACAGGATTGAGGAAGGCACCTATGGGGTAGTCTACAGAGCAAAGGACAAGAAAACAGGTGGGTAGAATTCCAGAATGGCCCACTGATGGGACTTGGGGACAGGGACTAGCAGCCAGCAGGTAGTTGTGATTTGTACTAGAAATCTAAGAATCACTGCTGAGTAGCAGTCAGTAAATCATTCCTACACTGGTTCCAACCCAGTGTTGGGTCTGTTGACAGGCAGTGGTTAGCACCTCCCCTGGTCTTCATGCAGACTGTGGGGGGGATGGTGAGTGGCCTGCCCCCAGCAGCTTACTTGGGTCTCTGCAGCTACAGCACATGGTTGCTAAATGTAGGTTCATATTTGCATGATCCATTGTCAACCCCACCTTTTCCCTGGTGTCAGGCTTTTTATCATGCCATCCATACCTCCCTTGAAGGCTCAGGTTCTGGCTTGGATGATGCACACCTGAACCCCTCAGAGACTCTAGAAACTAGAGTTCAGCCTGACTTAAGTTCTGCTATTTATGGTGACAGCAAAGGTTAGAGATGAAGCCAAGGGGCCTTCTCCACCACCTCTCCTTATTTATTTATATTTTTGCAATGCTAGAATTCTAGGCAAGCACTCACTGCACTCAACCACTATGCTGTACCCTCAGCCATAGTGTTCCTTCTTAAAACAGATCCTTCCTGTGAAGTAATGAGTGCTTTGTAAAAAAAAATGAAATAAAATTAGGGTCTTGTATGTGTGTGTCTGTGCAGGGTCTCTTGCTGCTTCAAACAAATAAATGCCAAATGCATGTGCCACTTTTTGCATTTGGCTTCACAATGGAATTGAACACAGACCAGCAGCTTTGCAAGCAGCAAGCATCTTTACTATTTACCATTTCCCCAGCCCTCAAGTTTTTTTGTCTATTTTTTGCTTGCTTGTTTTTTTTGGTTGGTTGGTTGGTTATTTTTTTTGTCAAGGTGAGGTCTCACTTTAGGCCAGGCTAACCTGGAATTCACTCTAGTTTCAGGCTGGCCTCAAACTCACAGTGACCCTACCTCTGCCTCCCCAATGCTGGAATTAAAGATGTGTGCCATCACACCCAGCTTGTTATTTATTTATTATTATTTTTGTTTGTTTGTTTGTTTGTTTTTCAAGGTAGGGTCTCACTCTAGTCCAGGCTGACCTGGCATTCACTATGTAGTCTCAGGGTGGCCTTGAACTCACGGCAGTCCTCCTACCTCTGCCTCCCAAGTGCTGGGATTAAAGGCGTGCGCCACTACGCCGGCTTTTGTTGTTTTTTATTTTTGAGATAGGGTCTGGAATTCCCTGTGTAATGCTAACTGGCCTCTTGCCTCAGCCTCCCAAGTGCTTGGATTTACAGGTATGCGCAACCATGCCCATCTTTACATGATATTCTTTACAGATGAAATTGTGGCTCTGAAGCGGTTGAAGATGGAGAAAGAGAAGGAAGGATTCCCAATCACTTCGCTGAGGGAGATTAACACCATCCTCAAGGCTCAGCATCCCAATATTGTTACTGTCAGGGTGAGGCTCCAACCACCATGTTTGGGTGGGAAGCCTGTCCCTTTAAGGGACAGGAAGAAGGTTCCATGACATTCTGGGGTCAGATGTTAGCAAACTTTTACAGTGCAGAAAGAGCTTCCTGAAGCTGGGTATGGTGGCACGCACCTTTAATCCCAGCACTCAGGAGGCAGAGGTAGGAGGATTGCTGTGAGTTCCAGGTCAGCCTGGGCTTAAGTGAGACCCTACCTTGAAAAGAAAAAGAAAACCACAAAAACAGCCTCCTGAAATGTCAGAGTAGGTCCTTGTAGCCTACAGCATTTGTGCCTGAGATTTTAGGTTTCTGAAAACCAGTAGTTGCCAGGTGGGGCTGGAGGCCATACCCACCACCCACTGCACATCCCCACTGTTTCCCAGGAAATTGTCGTGGGCAGCAACATGGACAAGATTTACATTGTGATGAATTATGTGGAGCATGACCTCAAGAGTCTGATGGAGACGATGAAGCAGCCATTCCTGCCAGGTATGGCCACATGCCACCCTTGACAGCCAGTGCTGCCTGACCATGAGATGTGGGTGGGACACTGCCCTCTGGCTTGTCTTATGGGCTCTCTGAGCAAAGGCAGAAGTAGTATCCTTGTACTGACCTGACCCTCTTATAATATGTGGTAAACACAGGGCCACCATGAACTAGAAGTATTGCTGGAATAAACATTACCCAAAGGCCTGGTTGCTGCTGGGTCACGTAAATAACACTGGTGCCTCTGGTCCCTCTTTGGTACATTATGGACTCATTAGTTTGGGGGGGTGGGGGTGGTATGACCTCGTTATTTTCCCAGGGGAGGTGAAGACTCTGATGATCCAGCTGCTGAGTGGGGTGAAGCACCTTCATGACAACTGGATTCTGCACCGTGACCTCAAGACCTCCAACCTGCTGCTGAGCCATGCTGGCATCCTTAAGGTGAGGTCCTGTACCCACCACCCTGCCCAAGAACCTTGTCCATAGCCTAGCTTCCTAAGCTACCTTTCCTTTGTCCTTGCAGGTGGGTGACTTTGGTCTGGCTCGGGAGTATGGGTCACCCCTGAAAGCCTACACTCCAGTCGTGGTGACTCTGTGGTATCGTGCCCCAGAGTTGCTACTTGGTGCCAAGGTGAGTCTGAGGGTGTCTGAGGACCTCTTCTGCCAAGTAGTGGCCTTATTTTAACCCTTGGCCTGGTACTGCAGGAATCTGAGCCATGTCCTCTGACCTCTTAGGAATACTCTACAGCTGTGGACATGTGGTCAGTGGGCTGCATCTTTGGAGAGCTGCTAACGCAGAAACCCTTATTCCCTGGAAAGTCAGAAATTGATCAGATCAACAAGGTTTTTAAGGTGAGAGTATAGACTGGGCCATTCCATCCTGTTGTCATTTGCAGGCAATACAAGAAGCAACTGGCATCGTGCATGCGGGACTGGGGTCGGAGATGGAGACAGGTCACAGCCTGTCCTCGTGATACCAGTGACATGGTGTCAGTACTAAATAGACGTCTTTCCTTCAGGACCTGGGGACACCCAGTGAGAAAATTTGGCCTGGTTACAATGACCTTCCTGCTGTCAAGAAGATGACGTTCAGCGAGTATCCCTACAATAACCTCCGAAAACGATTTGGTGCTTTGCTCTCAGACCAGGGCTTTGATCTCATGAACAAGTAAGTCCTGGGGTGGCACAGTCTGTATCTACAGGCTGCAGCTCTCTTACTGGCCTTCTGTTATTATTAGTCCATGGGCTCATTCATTCCCAAAACTACCCTGGTGCCTGGAAACCCCAACACACAGGGCCTTAGGGGACATTGAGGTCTGGTGGGGTAGACAGGTACTTCCATGGTTTCTGTTCTCAGCTTGATCTACAGGGTGTGTCCACCTAGTAAACAGTCTTGGCTTGAAGCCATGTGTGCCCACAGAGCAGATGCCACTGTCCCATGCCATTCTCCACAGGTTCCTGACATACTTCCCTGGGAGGAGGATCAATGCAGAAGATGGGCTCAAGCACGAATATTTCCGAGAGACCCCACTTCCCATTGACCCCTCCATGTTCCCTACGTGGCCTGCCAAGAGTGAGCAACAGAGGGTGAAGCGTGGTACGAGTCCACGACCTCCTGAGGGTGGCCTAGGCTACAGCCAACTGGTGAGGGTCCCAGCTAGCAGGGGTTCCTACAGGGGTGGGGGGAGCTGTCTGGGACACAGTCCTTATGGTGCATACCTTGCTTCACAGGGTGATGACGACCTGAAGGAGACAGGCTTCCACCTCACCACCACCAACCAGGGAGCCTCAGCTGCAGGCCCCGGCTTCAGCCTCAAGTTCTAAGTGTGCACCCCTGGCCCATCCTGGAGGATGAGGGCAGCATGGGAGCATGACTTCGCCAGCCAGGGCCACCATGAGTCAGGACACCTGCCTTGGAACTCTTCACCTTGACCTGGTTTTCCATGCTTTTTTTTATATTTTGGTTTGTAAATTTGTAGAATTAAACCATATTTTCCTTCTGGAAGGAAAGGCTGTTTTCAGAGGTGTCTAGGCACGTGATGAAGGGTGGGTGTCTGCAGGTGCCAGCATGGACAGCCCACCCCTCCCCACAATGGGGCCCTGGTCTTCAGCAGAGCTGGGGTACTCTGCTTATTAGTCTTGGAGGCCTGTGTCTGTGTTGATGAGTAAGGCAGCCTTACTCCGTACCAGGGTGTCCAGGTCATCCCTATCCACACAGGCCTTGACCTCCAGACCCAGGTATGTGGCAGTATCAGCCACAATGAGTTTTTATACATAAGATTGTTACATGTCTTAAGAAGTAAACTATTCTTGGAGGAAACTGGTTTGTCCTTTTTTTCCAATACGCTCAACTCCTGCTGAGTCTCCTGGGTGTGCCTGGAAGGGCTGCTGCTAGCTGCTAACAGCCTGGTCTTACCACCCTGCTCTGATCCCACATGGGCCAAGTCCTTCCTGACCTGCCAATCCCCTCCTCATTTTTGACTGAACAAGGCACTGGCCTCATACAGCAGCACATGTCTGTCGTACCTGTCCAAGCTGGTCCTTGGTCTCCTTCCATGCCCTAACCTAGCCTCTCAGTGTGACTCAGATGATAATTGCTGACACTTGGGCCTCAGATTACCCCCACTGCTCCAGGGGCCATCTTAGCAAACCCTTTGCCCCAAAGTACAGTAGTCCCAACTCCAAGCTCCCCACATCCAGGTGGATATAGTTTCAACCTTCCCACGAAACAGCACCGAAACATCAGAGAGAAAGTGCTTTATCTGCTGGCTTCCAGCCCAGAGCTCTGAGTGGGCTCAGCTCCTCACTCGGACTCGCCAGGAGTAGGTGGTGAGCACACGCTGCTGTCTGCGTACCACACAGGTATAGGTGCCTTCATTGACGGCGTTGGCAATGATGCTCAGCTGTGCCTCACCCAGGGCCAGGTAGCCAGGATAGGAGAACTCAAGGGGTTCCTGGTCCTTGTACCAGCTGTGGAGAGAGGCACCCACATACTGGCCCACCCCAGGGGCCCCAGGACACATCCACCCTGAGGGTCCCCTAAACATCCTTCCCTGCCCACCCCAAATGCCTCACGCAGCCCAAGTCCCTCTGGACGTGCCTGGCTGCTCACTCACTATACTTTGCCTTTTTTGTGGAGGATCTTCTGGCCACAGCGGAAGGTCATGTTCCTGCCCTCAGGTACCAGCCTGGTTTTGGTTCTGGTTGGTGGTGGGGTGGTAGCCACCGTGGGAAAAGGGAATTCTGTTCAGGACATGGAGAAAAGTCATATCAGTTCTTAATTCTCACTATACCTGGCCCAAGATGGAGAGACTGAGCCCAATAGGCCCTCACCCCACCCCTCAGACATCACCATAGCAGAAGTCACAGCTGCTAGGGCAGAGCCTTTTCATGAGCCTCTGGCGGGCATCACAAAAGCCCCTCCGTGCCCAGGATGGACACACAAACAGCCGGTCCAGGCAGCCTACTGGGAGGACAGCTAGGCTCAGGGTTTGCCCAGAGCCCCCACCCATATCAACTTTCTGCCCCAGGAAACCTACCGTAGAGCCTGTGCAATCCCCACAGCTCATCCTGAGACAGCGCTTTCCAGCCTTTCAACGTGGCATTGAGGTGCATGAGTGCTCTGCCCTGCTGTGAATGCATCAGGCCCAGCGCGTGGCCAATCTCATGGGCTGCCACATGCACCAGGTCTGTGAGCCATACACCTGTGGGCCCCATGGGTTAGTGCTTGGAGCCCTTGTAGTCCGGGCGAGCTCCAGAAGGACCAATACAGCTGCTGGAGCACAGCTGCAAGCCACCCTTGGCCGCAGCCAGGGAAAAGTATGTTCCCAGCCGAGGCAGTGAGCTTGGTCCCTAGGAATGCAGCTCCAGCTTTTTCCAGCGGTATTGGGGTGGGAGGGGAGTGCATTCAGGGGTATGAGAACCAGAGTTCTCTTCCCTTGTCTGTTTGGCTAAGAAACACTCACATACCCCAGGAAGTCCTTCCTGCCCCAAACCACCTCCCCATCCCACCATGGTGCAGAGAAGTTCCCTCCCCACAGAAGGCCAGGCCTTGGGGCAGGTCACCTTTCTTCCAGCTGTAGCGTGTGGGTCCTAGGATCCAGTACTCGCTGTCATCAAAGTGAATGCCACCATGTGGGGGGAAGAAGGCATGGGCCAGCTCACCCGTGGGACCATCAAAGCAGTGGTGCAGAGCAGAGACCAGGCAGTCAGTGTGGTTGATGGGATAGAAGCCTAGAAGAGTACCAGGCTGAGACAGCGCCTGTGGGACTGGGCGGGGTCAGGAGCAGGTTACTCACCTATCCGGAGGTCGCTTGGCTGCTCAGGGGCCACCTCCCGGAAGCTGAAGGGGGACACATCACTCCACATTCGGAAGGCAGCAGCCAAGCCCCTGCGTGTCTCACGGGGGCTCAGTAGGTTCCGGGGAAAGGACAAGATTCTGGGGGTGAGGGTTAAGGTCAGGAATGGTGTCTGGGCTGTGACCAACCCCCACTGCCCACAGGTCCAAGTGGTACCTGTATGTGAGGTTGAAGTGGTCCCAGCGCAGCCTGGCTGGGGTCAGCGTGTAGCGGCGTCTTCGGGGCACCAGTAGGGTCAGTGGGCTGGGAACCTGGGTTGTGGGGACCCTAGAGGGGTCTGGTACAGCCACATTTTTCTTCACGGGAAGAAAGTGAGTGTGAGGACTCATGAGGAAGTCTCCAGGCCCCCAAATTGGTGCGGAAGACAGACTTCGTAAGTGGGGATGAAGGAGCAATGGAATGGGGTAGTGTGTTACTTTTAACCCAGAGAAAAGTTACTAAGAGCCCTTTGAGTGGGCGGAGCTGGAGATGGGCGCAGCCTCCCACCACTGATGGACACTGATTCTGGATGCTCAGACCTAGAGAGTCATATGTGAGCCCACGCAAACCTCTCAACCCTGGACTCCGGGACAGACAGACGCTCAGACGCAGACCCGCCCGCTCTGCACACCTGGATCTCCGCCCCGCTCACCTGCGCTGCGCTCCATGCCGGGGCCGCAGGCACTCCTAGCCGCGCCAGCAACACCAGCGCGGGGAGGAGGCACAGCCCGCCCAGGACAGCTCCGAGGCGGTGGCCCTGGTCAGCGCCCGAGGCCTCTGGGTGGATGCAGGACCGGCGGCCCATGGCGGACTCGAAGTCGGGTTCAAGGCCGCAAGGGGTAGCTCGGCGCGGGGACCCGGACCGCCGAGCCAGGGCGGAACCGGAGGGGATGCGGCCGCGGGCGGGCGGCTCGGGTTACAGCCCGGTGGGGAGGCGGGGACCTAGCGCCCGTGAGACGAACCAGCTGGCCTGTCGGGGAGTGGCCCGTATCCCCCACTGAGGTCCCAGGACACAGACGGGGGTCTATGGCGGGGGCCAGTGCTTGGTTCGCTTTGTGGGGTCGCTCAGAGTTGGGGAGACAAATGGTGATCCGAGAGGCTCTAGGGCTTAGGCGTAGTAAAGGGGCTCAATTGCCTCCCCTCCCCCAGTAGATTGGTGCTAAACGACTCCTTGGCTTTTTCCCTAAATGGAACCCCCAGGGCCCCAAACCAGACGCTGGAAGGGAGCCTCTTCTTCCTGGCCCCAATGGCTAAATGCCACCGGCCCAGAACTCGCACACGCGACAAGGGAGGGGATTCACAGCAGGGTACGTGGCAGTGAGTTTAGAGAACCTATGAGGTTAGGAAGGGCCCGCTGGGAAGACAAGGTGTAGGAGCCCTGCAGGGGTCCCAGGAGAGCCGGCAAGGGGCCAGAGGAGGATTGTCCTCACGGGGCAGGGCCGGTGGTGTGGGGAGGGTGCTGGGTCCCTGGCCAGGCTGAGGGGAGGGTTGTGGGAGATGGGAACACAGGGAGTGGAGCTAGGCGCTGGGTGTGGAGGTCTGGCACAGTCCTGCCTGGGGGTGGGGAGCTGAACCCCTAGGCCGGAAGGCTCGACGGGGCGGCCGGCAGTGCTGGGCGGCTCAGAGATGATGGGGTCTCTGGCCCGAGATCCCGGGGCGGGACGAAATAAATTTGGGTGGGTGTGGCCACAAAAGCTAGGGGTAAGGGCTTGGAACGAGGGGCCAGAGACACTGGCAGGATCAGCTGGCATCCTGTCCCTCGGCCGGCTTTGGATCGAGGATGATGGCAGCCTACTGGCCAGCGGAGACAAGTCAGCGCCAAACAGCGGCGGCGGCAGAGCTGTGCGGGCGGTTCTTGGAAAGCGCCGGCCGCCTGGCCCAAATATTTGCTCCAGCAAATCGACCCTTTTCTGTGTGTCCTCTGCCCCAACCGAGATCTTTGCTGCACCCCACTGAATCTAGCCCCTTGTTGAGGCAAAACCCAGCCAGGTTTGGCCAAAGCCCGAGTCCCCACGTTCCGCCCAGGATGGGGGTTACAGACAGAGCCACCCTCCCCCTCCTTCAACGCTAGAGGGCCACTTCAGGGCAGCATAAAGGACCACTCTTGGGGGTACAGCGTGACCTCAGGGCCCCTCCTGTGTCAGGACGCCCAAGGTGACCTGTGTCCACACCAAAGGGTATTTCTGGCTCAGAGGCAACCTGGACCCACGTGTGTGTGGTTGGGGGAGATGGGCAGGAGCAGCCCGAGGCTCCGCCGCTCAATCTGGTGGAGGATCCCAGGGGGCCCGCCCAGCACCCCCAGGCAGGGAGCAATCGGCAGAGTTAGAGGATCTTTTTATAAAACACAGTTGTGAAGGAGCTTCTGGGATGGGCCGCAAAGCGCTGCGTGCGCTCACACAAAGATCTGGATGCGGTCGCGGATGGGCTGGCGGCAGATGGGGCAGGCACTGAGCGCGGCACCACAAGGCGCGCACGCGCCGTGGCCGCACTGGAACACAAGACGGATGTGGCTGTCGATGCAGATGGGGCAGGTGATGCGCTCCTCCATCTGTCGATAGCGGCTCTGCAGCTCCTCCACCAGCTGCCGCGGCGGGCCGAGCACCGGGACGGCATTCGCCACCTCGGAACCATCTAGAAATACGTGGTGGGTATGAGGTTTGAACGTGGGCGGGTGTGCCACTAGGCCAGGGAGGGGGCGTGCCAAGCCCCTCCCACCCACCTGGACGCAGCTTCTTGCTGATGACCACCTGGCACCTGATGCACTTCTTCATTCTCCGTGCGCACTCTGCCGGGGCAGCCCACCATTAGAGGGGTAGGACTGCGAGGGCCTGGCCGCCCCAGGGGCCCCATGCCCACCCCCACTCACCCTCACACACGGTGCGGTGCTGGCACGGTGAGAACAGGACCAGCAGCGCCAGCTCGGAGCACACCAAGCACTCGGCCGCTTCTGGCCCTGCCGTGCCAGCCACGTGCAGGTTTGTCACGGTGTTAGGAGTGCTGAGCACATGCCGGGGTCCCGGGGCCGCACCCCCACTGCTGCCCGCCTGCCGCTCCCTGCAGTTGGAGGGGAGGAAGGGACTTGAAACAGCTCAGTGTCCTCAGAGGCAAGCCCCCATTTCCTCCTCACAGGCTTACCGAAAGCGCTGGGCACAGCTCTGCAAGACCTTGAGCACCCGGCCTTCAGCAGCCAGATCCAGTGGGCTCCGGCCCCGGTGGTTAGCATAGCTCACATCCGCGCCCTCCAGCGCTAGGAAACAGGCCACCGCTGTGCCCACCGTCAGCTCAGCATTGCCTGGGAGGCCCGAGGCCTGTAGCTGGATGGCAGGACACATGAATGAGGGTGGAATCTGGCACAGATTTGAGGAAAGCCTCTGCTGATACAAGACAGCCCCAGAAGCCTTGGCTAGAGGTGCCCTGCCCGTGGGACAAAAACACTGGTACCCCCTTCTTGTCTGGAGCCTCTGGTTCTCAAGCAAGAGTGTGCAGGTGTCCTGGCTGAGTAGCCCCAGAAGTTCTGAGGCATTACTCCCCACTTCACCCTCCCACATCCACTGGGCCCTACCCCCTTTCCCACTTTGATGGGGCCATGGAAGATGACTCCTGAGGGCTCCTACTCCAGAAAGCCTGGATCCCGGAGTATCAGGGGAGGCGGAAAGTTACAAGCCCACCTCTCCAGCACTCACTCCTTACTTCCTCACCCTGGATAGCAGCTGCAAAGGCCCTGGGTCCCCCCCAGCCCTGTCAGCCACCAAGGGCAGCAGCTGATGACGCTGCAGTGCCACGTGTAGAGCTGTGTCTCCCTCCTCGTCCTCAGTGTTGACGCTGCAGCCAGCGTCAACCAGCAAAGGCACCAGCCCCACGTGGGCCTGCTGCACAGCCAGATGCAGCGGGGTCTGGAGCTTCCTGTTGCGCACATTCACGTCACAGCGACCCTGGGAAGATACACGGCACAGGCTCAGCCCAGGGACCCAACTGAGCCTGTTTCTCAGACGGGCTTAGGGCCCCTGCACCCACCTCTCGGATGAGGACCTGGGCCACCTCACGGTGGTTGTTGAGGGCAGCCAGATGCAGTGCAGTAAAGCCATCCTCCTTCTTGGCATCCACCAGCTGCCGCGCCCGTGCCAAAATCTTCCTGACCGCTCTGTGGATGCAAGGAGGTCTTGTCCACGGCCTTCCTCAAGCAACCTTCCTGGGTACTCTGGGTCAGGGTGGCCCCAGCAATGTGCCCAGCCCCCACACTCACAGCACGTGGCCCTTGAGGGATGCATGGTGCAACAACGTAAAGCCCTGGCTGTTGGTGGCAGTGACATCAATGCCAGGCACCTCAGTGAGGACTTCAACAATGCTGCTGGCACCAGCCCCCGCAGAGATGGCAGAGTGCAAGGGTGTGTCAGCATGGGCATCCTGCAGCAGAGGGGACTAGTCACACACTTGTGCCTTAACCAGGGCTGTTTAATGGCATAGCACCCAGAGACTAACACTCACCGACAGGTTGACATCACAGCCACGCTCACACAGGGTCTTTACCACTTCCAGGAAACCCCTCTGCACAGCCACATGCAGGGCTGTGCTCCGGGTGCCATTGCGGGCATCTGCCCCACACCCTGCGCTCAGTAGTACCCGTGTGGCCTCAGGCTGGTTCCTGATGGGAGAAGTGGGAGCGGTGGCAGAGGAGCACTGTGCCCGTTGGCTCCAAGGCTTGAACCCAACCAATACCCATGATCCCGCCCAAGCCTTACCCCAGAGCTGCGTAGTGGAGCGCAGTGTTGCCCTCATCATCCGGCAGATCCACGCCTGCCCTTGCCTGCAGCAGCAGCCGCACTAGCTCTATCTGGCCCAAGTAGGCAGCCACCTGTAGGGCAGTTCTGCCCTGGTTTTTTGTGTCCACCTGCAAAGAGAGCCAGTGAGTGAGCTCTGCACTCTCTGCCTTCCTGGCCCTGCTGCTGGCCATCAGGAAGGACGGGATGGAGCTTGCCTGCTCTGGGTGCCTCCGTAGCAGGTCCAGAGCCCTGGCCACATTTCCTAGTGCGGCCTCCACCACCAGCCTCCCTGGGTGCTCTGGGTCACTCTTCTGGGCCCGCAGCTTGTCCAGGGCCACGCTCAATGAGCCTGAGGGCAGGGCTGAGGTAAGTGCTGGCCAGGAGCTTCCCTGCCTCCCACTGGCCACTGAGGCTGGTGCCGCACTTTTGTTCTCCCTGGTGCGCTCAGCCACATCCAGGTTGGCGTCCTCCTCGGGCCGGTAGGCCACCAGGCAGGAGGGGCTGAAGGTCCACCGCTGACCACCAACAGCCACACGAAGGTTCCCATCTCCAAACACCTTCACAACTTTCCCCACTCGGCCCAGGGCCTGAGAGGAAGAGGTGGCGTCACAGCAGGTTGGGGTTGGGGTAGAGAGCAGCAGGGAGGACGACTGGGAGGCAGTGTGACTCACGGGGGCCATGTCATCTGTCCATTCACCATGTCCAGCTTGCAGTCGCTTCACAGTGTCAAGTTCATCAATGACCCGGACCACATCGCCCACCCAGAAGTTGTTGTGCTGGGTGACAGAGAGACAGGTAAGGGGGTCCCCCCAGTCACTTGCAGCTGCCCAGGATTATAGAGGAGGACACCTCCCTTGAGCTCCACAGGACAGGCAGACCTGCCCTTGATCCCAGCTCCTGCCCCAAACACAACCAAAGGATCTTGTTGGACAAGGGCCTCAGGTAACCAAAGCAGCCTTGAGTGGTCTAATCCCAAAGCGATAGGGGTGAGAGAGAGGCATCAGGACAGCATCCAGACCAAGCAACACTAGGGATGTATAGCTCAGGAGACATGTACCAGACCCAGGACAGCCTGGAAAATGTCCTAAGCCCACGACCCGAGAGGAAGAAGTGGAGTCCAAAGTAGGGTGGGCCTCTTGGGATATCAAAGCAGGGCCAGGATGGAGGGCAGGGTTTGTGTGGAGGGGTCTTCCTTCAGGGAACACACAACCTGTGCTCTCATGTGGAGAGTGAAGCCCTAGGAGCTGCCTGTCCTGCCCCTTCTCCTCTGTCCAAAGGTGAGCACAGCTGCTGCCACAGGGCATCCTCCTAGACAACCCTCTTCCTGTCTGGTCCAGGCCTCATCCCCATAGTCCTGTTTCACAGACTGCTATCACAGAGCCCACCTGGACCAGTCCCCAGCACCCTAGGCAAGCCTGGCTTGTTTTTCTACCCGATGCTGCATGCACAAGGAGCAGCTCAGAGGGCATGTGCAGCAGCCCACTTCCAGTCCACTACACCATCCACTGTCCTTTGTTTTCAGAACAGAGGCCCAGGTGCTTCCATGGGTTCCAGCATTCTCAGTGCCTGATCCTACTCTGGGTCCTGTCATTCCTGGATCCCCTCTGGGCCCCACCTCCACCCTTCCTTTAGGTCTGGGGACTCATAAAAGGCTGATGCCCTACTTCTGCCTGACCACTCCCAGGGCTGAGCAGGTACATGGAAGGGGTTACAGAAGCAATGGGTGGGGCTCAGCCCAGCCCCCTAGGCACCTTGGTGAGAGCCCCAGGATGGAAGGTCCAGCGGGTCTCATGGTTGAACTGCACACGCACGTCCCCACGGTCTGTGATGCGGTGCACGGTGCCCGTCTGTCCGATAAACTGTGGCGGGTCACGGAGGCTATGGCTGGGTTGGGCTGGACTTGGGGCAGGAAGAGGAATGGGGGTCCGGAGGACTTAGGGAGGGAGGGCACACAGGGACTCAGAAGGCGAGGTGGCTCACCTCTGCCATCCTAGGGTTCCAGCCGCCGTGGCCCTCTTGCATGTCCCTTAGGACGTCTGTGTCCAGCAGACACTTGACCTTGTCCCCACGCTGGAAGGGCTGGCCATCAGCACTCACCCTGCGCTGCAGTTCTGCTGGCTTGCCTGGGGGAGGGCAGCAGGCTAGGCCTCAGGTAGCAACCCCCGCCCCTCAGGACATGCTAGGGCACTGCCTGCCCAGCCAGGGCCAGAAGTCAGCTGGTATCAGTGAAGCCAGCCCCGTACCAAGCCTCGGGAGGTGTTCCTTATAGTAGAAGCCACCAGCTGCCTCGCCGACACACTTGAGGTCCACCTTGCCCTTGTGGCCCACACGATATACGTTGGTAGTTCCATCTGCCCATGTCACACTGGCCACACTCCGGCCTGTCTCCACATCCCAGCCACGGATGTCTACCACACGGCCTGGCTTCCCTTCCCCGCCTGGAGAGACAGTGTTCCCACCATTAGACTAAGAGTATACCTTGAGACTCAGCCATAACCAGCTGTAGCCCAGCTTTCCCCATTGTCTCCCTTTCCAGCCAACACTCACCATCTTGTGAGCCCCACTCCCAGTCAGGGCCTCGTACAACCTTTGCTCCCTGGAAGATGCCCCTTAGTGGAATTCGAGGAAGGCCCTGGCGGGGACTCAGAGTGACCCTATAAGAGAACGAGTCCTGAACCATGGAGAGTGGTGTATACATGTCCCTCTACCCCAAGGGCACTGAGAACCCTAATGGGTCTGTAGAATGGGTGTCATGGTACCCAGACCCAACTCTTGCCCTTGAATGACATTCCCAACAGGTCAGTACCTTCCACACTCTGGGAGAAGGCTTCTTGGGAATAAGCCATCCAATCCCCCTGGGCTTGGCCTTCATCAGAGCCAGGCTGGGAAGGGACCTGGGTGGACCCTCAGTGCAGCCTATGTGCTCAGTGAGCAGGGGCAGGGCCTGTCCCAGAGAAGGGAGTGAGAATACAGGCCTGGCACTGGCACAGACAGCTAGTACCTACAATCATGCTTTCTCCACATGTGGGGAAGATCAAGGAGATGGGTCACTGTGCAAGAGACAACAGACCCCCCCCTCTCCCAGCCTCTTACCCTCTGACCACTGCACAGCATCCCTGGGCCAGGCCAGGGCTGCTCTCAGCTGTGGCTAGGGGCTGCCAGGCCTGCTGCCTACAGGGGGTTCTGTGTGCCTAGAGAGCCACTGCTGGCCATGTGACACATAAAGGCCACCTGCAGTGCCACAGCCGTACTGAGGAGCCAGTTCTGACTCTGGGGCCTAGTAACAAAGGAAACCCCATCCACACCACCCACCTTGCAAACCGGAGGACAGATGCCTGTCCCCGGGGGTGGAACTAGTGTCAATCCTGAGGACACTGGAGAAACCATGACTCTGGCCATTCTTCAAGAAAATTGCTCAGTAGGGACTTGGCAGATCCTTTTGGAAGTGACTCAGTTCCCAGAGGCCAAGGCCTGGTTGGGTGTCCAAGGAACCTGTCACAAGGCCCTGGGGTGGTAGTCCCAGCCTGGGGAACTTACGGGCGTGAGTGGGCCGTCTCATAACGCTCAAAGGCATGGGTGAGGTCATGCTTGTTGTGCATATAGCACTGGGTGCAGAGGTCGTAGTCAAAGCACACACGGCATTTCCAGCGCATGCCGCGGAGCCCGTGCTTCTTGCAGCAGTCACAGATGATATTGGGGTGGCGGATGCCTAGGAACACAATGGGATCAGTGAGGGAGGGCATGCTGGCCTCCTATTGTCTGCCAGTCCCCACAGGAGCTGCCCACAGTAGTGCATCACCATGTACCTATCTGTGCGTTGTCGTAGAGTAGCAGGTCGTGGGCACCCTGGTAGCCAGCACGATAGTTGGTGCGTGTGCCCTGGTCCCACTGAACAACAACTGTGCGGTCGGGGGTTGAAGGGCTGCCATGGCGACCGAGCTCCACCACTGTGCCCACGCCGCCCTCACCTCCGTCCTGCTGGCCCCACTTCCAGTCCATGCCGCGCACCACACGCATGCCCACCTGCACACCTGCATGGGGGTCTGGGTCCATGGTGGTGGGGCTGCTCAGGGACCTGTAGCAAAGAGCACCCTTAGGCCATGTCAGATGCCACATGTCCTATACCCTACCTAAATGATACCTGGGAGAACCAAGCCACAAGAACAAGGCAGGAAAGTCAACAACATCTATCATTGTCCAAGGGCCCAGGAAAGTTGGAAACATCGGCATTCAGACCAGCACCAGAGGAGGCCATCAGAGAAGGTAAAGGGGGCACTTGGCCTGAAGGCAGAGGGCTGAGGATGGGGCCACTACAAGCAGATTGGCCCAGAGGATCAGGGACCAGACCTGGCACAGTGTAGCCATGTGCCAGTGAACTCTTTCCAGAGGACTACACATGACTCGGTCAGCAAATAGGTGAGAACTGTAGAGATGCATAGATAAGGCAAAACCAGTGTGCTTTCAGAAGAAAGGACTCCTTTTAAAGGACTGTTCAACAAGACACCATCAAGCAACCAAGCGAAAGAATACAATTGCAGTAACAATCCAGACAACCCCACCGGCCCATGTGAAAACGTTAGACAAACCCACAAAAAGTAGGCAAGAGACAGAAACATGTACCTCAGGATACCTGGTACACATGGTGTATAGAGTCACCAGAGCACAGGTAGGACAAACCCCATATGTTAAGGATACTGCAGCAGGTCACACAGCCCTCTTTGGACAAGTGTAGACCAGTCACAGAGATGCTACATTCATAGATACTGCAGGGTACACTGGGTTCTGCAGTGTTTACTGCTCAAGTGACCTATCACACTACACAGCGCAGCCGGGAAAGCTCACAGACAGACATGAAGAACAGCAGTCAAATTTAAGAATACTCACTACAGTGACTCCATTCATAAGAAATTTACAAAGGGGGGCAGGCAAATCCGGGATGTTACAGAACCAGCCATGCCCAGCAGTCACTTTGGGCTACCCGTTTGGCCTGAGCTTCTATGGTATAAGTCTTGAATAAAGCCTTAGCATGAACAGGGTCCTGCCTCAAACTTACTATCCTCTTGCCTCAGCCTCCGAAGTGCTGGGAATAAGGTATGTGCCACCACCTGGTGCACAAATGGATCTGAAAGACAACCTGACATCAAGAGGGCTCAGGGCTCCCGAACAATGAAAACTCCCTTCCACGCCATCCCATCTAACCATCATGCCCTGAGGATGGGGAAGGAGCCACTCAGGGATGCTGCTCAGAATAGGACACCCCAGCAGCCTGGTTCCAGTATGCATGTTCAGCCTTCACAAGAGGCTGGAAAGTCACTAGGAGCCAGGGTTAGGTGCAAGTGAAGACTGAAGAGCATGGTGACAACTGGCCAGGGCTCTGCCAGCTCCAGCTATGGCCCATTGGCCTTAGTCACAGGACAGAGGCCAGGCTGAACTAGGTGGGTGAGCAACAAGTAAACAGCATATACCATCCTCCACCTGGGCCCTTCCATCATTCCTGTCCACTCCCCAAACTAACAGTCTCCTGGCTGGCCAGTTCAGCAAGTATGTCCACCTATTCATCACGATGTCACAAGTAGACAGTAGTGAAGGTCAGTGGCCAAGCCTCAGCTCCTACTCCCACTCTGCCTCAGAGCTGGGTGTGTGAGGCCAGTGGCAGAGACATGAGTACCACAGGCTCTCCCAGAGCCAGGCCCAGTGAGAATTCCAGCACCACTAGAAAGCCTATGCTGGCCACACAGACAGCTCTAAATCTGCACCCTCCCTCACTATCAAGGACACAAGCCTCCTGGTAGGCTCAGACTACAGTCTGCAGTTTTCTTCCCTCCCCACCTGCACAAGACTAAGGCCAAAGCAGAAGCAGGTGGACATTTTAAGCAAGAACCTTTGATGGCTGAGCCACTGCTCTAGTCCAAAGTGGACACTTTAAAAGCTCACATTCTCCAAGCCCAGAGCCAGTGAGGAGCTTCCCTAAATGGCTAGGCTCTGCTTCTTTAGAGAACTACCTGTCCAGGGGCCTAGCCTGTCACCTCTCAGCCCCTCCCCTCTATAGGCTCTGGAGACCCTGCTGAGACATGGGCCTGGCTGAGAAAGGGTGGACTCCAGCCCCGAGGCTTCCTCCTTCCACAGCGAAAGTGAAACAGAACAGGACTCCTGATGAAAACGCCCAGGGGAGGGGCTGTGTGTGGCCAAGTATGGCTACTGGCTGCCTCTCCTTCACAGCCCACACCTCCCACACTGTCAGCTGACTCTGCTGGCAGCAGAGAAGACCTCCACTGCCCTAGGGGAAACCCTGGGTCCTCCAAGTTCTGTGCAACTCCCCTTGACCAAGCAGGGAGCCCACAAGGGTCTCAGAAGGCAGCCACCAAGTTCTTGCACTGCCATACCTTGTGTCTGTCCTGCCCCAGCCCCTGCCTATGGCTGAGACCTGTGCAAGGGTCCAGCCATCTCAGGCCCTTTCCATCCAGCCAAACACTGAATGCTCACTACAAACCAGGCTCTCGGGGCAGCTCAGATGCATCTGGCAACAAAGGGGCAGTTTCACTGGCTGACCTGACTCCATGGTCATGACTGGCCTTCAGAGCTCCTCTGGTCCCCAATAGGGACTTTCTTAGAGGGAATTCATATGCTCTTCCCTAGCCAAACCATATTTCTCATCACCTGATCTCCAGGGCCCCTGGCTATACAAGCTCCTGGGCTCTTGTAGTGAGTTCAGATTCTCTCCAGGGAGATCCGTGAACATGAAGACACTGCTCAAGATCATCCTCAGCTATAAAGGGGTGTGTGCTTCAAACACGAGAGCAAGCATGGCTTGTGTATGGCTCCAGCCCCCAGGAGGATAGGGGCAGAGGAAGGTCTGGGGGAGGAAGACCAGGCCTCAGCTGACAGCTCCAAATGGGGAATCAAGAAGGCTCCCAGGCAGTCCAGACTGTGACAGAATAGCCTGTGCTGACCATCAACTGCTTGTCATCATGCTTGGTATTTTTAGCACAGCCAGACAATTTCTCAGTCTAGGACTGTCCACCCCAATATTGACAGAGGACTAGGGGACATGGAGCCATTTCAGAATGAGATTTATGCAATTTTATGACAAAGGACTCCTGCCAGATATGAAGCAAGTACTGCCAGGGCCTGGGCTAGGTCAGGAAGCGAGCTGGTCCCCAGGGTATAAGCCAAATCCTGACTTGGGAGCCCTTCCCAGACTGCCTAGGTCTCATCATTGCCTTCCTATTCCTAACCCTGTTTTGTCCCCATGCATCACTCCACACATCCTTGGTGAGCCCTTCAGATCTAAGGTAGTGAGCCCTCAGGCCAAGGGCATGGGACACCAATGACAGGCCCAGGAATAACAATGGCAGGAACCAGGCAGGGAGGCCTAGAGGGAAGAGGAAAGAAAAGCCACAAGGTTCCTGAGAGGGTCTTAGAATGTCAGGTCCAGCTGCTTCTGAGGCCCAGAAGCCCTGTCTCCTCTCTCCCTGCAGTGACTACTCAGGAGTAGCAGGGAGGCATCTCTAGAGGCCCAGCTCACATGGAGAGAGCTCAGTCAGGTGATGCCATGTTGGGTGCAGAGTCCCACCACTGAAGTAGAGGACTCTAAGATCTCTCGGATGACTAGAGAAGAGCTCCTGAGGCTGCAGGTATCACTAAGGCTGGGTGTTTCTCAGTGTTCACACATCCCAATGCCCTGGGGAGAACTGTCAAAGAACATCCTCCCCATGGCCTGGATGCTTACCACCTTGTTAGGGCAGCCCTGGGTATCAGGGGCTGCTGGTTCTGGTCAGGAATCCCTCCCAGGTTCTACGTGGTTGTGCTATGAGTTTTCTGGGCTCCTTACTGAGGGACACTCTTTGGAAAAGTTGCCAGGCTGTGCTAAAAATACCAGGCATGATGGCAGTCAGCATAGGCCACTTTATCACAGACTAGATTGCCTGGCAGCCTTCCTAGTACTCCATGCAAAATCCAAAGAGAAGATGATGGGCCTATGCTTAGCCTCTAAACAAGTCCAGGAAGTAACCTGCATGCCTGGATTCAGCCATGCTGCAGACTATAGGGTGAGTACATGTGTCCAGGGCACCTGAAGAGTCAGGGGTAGAAGTGGGAGCCTGTCCTGGAGATGGACAGCATGGTAGAGTCCCTCTGAGACAGATGTACCTCCAAGGGATCTTCATCACTACCACCTCCTCCCTGGATCTGCCCTGCCACAGCCTCCAGACAATGGCCACAAACCAGCCCTTCCCCAAAAGCAGGAAGCCTCTGCCTGCCTGCTTCCACCTTCCTGCCCTAACCACGAGGCTCCAAGCAGAGGAAGGTACTGTGGGCTTCAAGTGCTCTGCAACCTGCCAAAGTCCCCAGAGACAGCAGCAGCCTTGCAGAAGTCTCAGCCACATATGCCCAGAGGATTTTGGGGGTCTGGAAGCACTACCTGGAGCTGTGCTCAACACAGTCCAAGAGTTGCTGCCATTACAGCCCAGGTATAAGGTGGTCTTGCTTTCAAATTCACACGAAGTGTCACCAAACCCTACTATACAGCATATTTTAGGATGCTGAATGTCACAATGTGCTGTGTGTATCTCAGTGGGAAATTTTTTTTTGTTTTTGTTTTTCAAGGTAGGGTCTCGCTCTAGCCCAGGCTGACCTGGAATTCACTATGTAGTCTCAGGGTGGCCTTGAACTCACGGCAATCCTCCTACCTCTGCCTCCCAAGTACTGGGATTAAAGGCATGCGCCACCACGCCTGGCTCTCAGTGGGAAATTTAAACTGACTTTTCACTCTGCTGGACTCTGCCATCTACCCCACAGCAGAGACATGGCCCTGACCAGCATCTGACCATCTCCAGAGGTTGTCACTCTAGGTATTTTCAACAACAGTGAAGTTAAAGTACAAGGACTTGGTCAGCAAGTGTGCTTCACCAAAATCAGAACTCACCTCAGAGCACACAGCAGCCTCAAATTTTCATCCCAGGCATTTAGCTGCTACTTTCCAGGACACAAATTTTCTCAGCAACCAAAACTTCCAGTGAGAAATTAGCAGCCATTGTCAACACAGACCTCAGCAAACCAAGCAGGCAGGCAGGCCGGGAGCCAGGCTGGGGAAACATGGCTTTAGAGGCAGTTTTACATTTGGCATTTACCACCATAGTCATACAGGGGCAACTGGGGCTACTCTTGCCCACTAGTGTTTCTTTAACTAGAAACAGCCATCTCTTAGAAGAAAGACGTGTCAAGAGTGCAGAACACTGCCCTGTTTGTAATGATCTTATCAAGAAGCCCCACAAAGCATAGAAATTAAATCATGTCTAGCATGGAAATTAGCAGAATGCCTTTATTCAGAAGAATAAAGTTACATGATATAGAGATCATACAGAACCCCAGGATGAGCTACTCCTCACACCTCCAGCTGTGCCTAACACTGATGAAATCACAGTGTGGCAAAAATTGGTGGATCCCAGGTCCCTGGGTGCCAGTAGTCAGTGAATGGTATCCTGAGACAGAGAGGTCAGAAGACAAAACTGCCCAATATACAGGCACCTGCTAGGGGGAAAGACATCGGTAAGGGGTTGGGGCATCATCACTGCTAATCTTGGCCATCTAACTGAAGAGCCTCAGGCACACTGCAGCTTGGGGTACTCCCTGTGGCCCAGGGCTGACCTTGGGTGGGAGAGTGACATTCAGATACTTGTTGCATCCAGAGCAACAGGCCAGAGTGGAATGTGGAGTCAAGGGATCTTGCAGGAAATCTAACCTTGCCAGGGCTTCTGCATTCTGTCCCCAAGCTTACTGGTACCCACCAGGATCCTGCCAGACACATCTGCTTTTTCCTGTCGGTTCTGAACCCAGAGGGATGCAAAACGATGTCACACTGCGTCGTCCACACACGCACATTCAGACACAAACACAACCCCTGACACGGCATCAGACAGCATCCATGAGCTGAACGCACCAAACCCAAACTATCAGGTCACAGCCCGTCAAGCGCTCACCTGTCTGCGGTCCACTGTCCCCCACCCTCCTTGAGAATCAGCAGCAGCCCTGAAGCTGGGAGACTTGGGACTGGCCTCCGTCGGGCTGAGCTTCCGCACGAACCCCAGAGATCCAAGCCTATGGCCAGGGGTGCGGAGACGCACAATTAGCACTCGGCACCGGACCGCAGCCACCTGCGCCGCCACCCACCCTGAAGGGCTCCCTGGGTCTCGCGGCCGGGGCACACTGCATCAGACCCGCGCTGCGTCCGGGTCCGGGCCGAGGACGCGCAACGGGCACGAGCTGCGTCCAGGGACGAGGGACCCGAAGCCTGGCGCGCAGGACTGGGGACGCCTGCCCAAGCCCCACCCCCACCCGGCAGATCGGAGCCTCTCGGCCTCGAGCCACCGCCCCCAGATCGGAGAGGCCGCCGGGGTCCCGGCCCCCACCCCCACTTGCCCGGAGTTTCTGCGCCCGCGGACGCGGAGTCCCGAGCAGCGCCAAGGCTGACAGCCGACCCTCCGATCGGCTCCGCGGAAGCCAGCAAAAGCCCTCGGCCTTCCGACAACGCAACAGGCCGCCTGGCCGGCGCGAGCCCACCCCGCCGCCCGCCGCGACCCCCGCTCCAGTCCCAGACAGCCGCGCAGCCTGCCGGGAGTTGTAGTTTGCGGCGCCGGGCCAGGGGGCGGGGCAGACGGCTCCCAGGAGGCCGCGCGCGTCACGCGCTTGACGCCTGGCCGGGTTGGGGCGGAGGACACCCAGGAGACCCCGTGCGTGACGTACATGTGCCAGGGACTGCAATGGCCGGCTAGCGTTCTACATATCCAGAAGGGAATGTGCTCGCCTACGGGCGAGGACGGGAAACCGGAAGGAGCGGGCACAGAGGAAGGGACCCTGAGGGTCCCGTCCCGGAAGTGGAGCGGGGCGGGGCCAATATGGCACAGCCCCCTTCCGTCTGCGCAGTGCATGTTCCCAGGACGCCTTCTGTTGCCGTGGATACGGAGGTTTGGGATGACGTCTTGCTAGGCATAGTGTGGCATTCAGGGATGCAGCGAAAGACGTGTTAATTTGTTAATTTGTTTCAAAATCGAAGCCATGCTACGTTTTTGGTTTTGTGTTCCTGCGTGTTGGAAGTGGAGCTCAGCATCTCGGACATACTGGGCAAGCGCTGTATCCCGGACCCTATCTCCATCAGCCCTTTCTCTGTTAGAAGCCTCCATGTTTATAAACAGTAGACTGCCTTTACCTATCTTAGACATTCCTGTGGACTTCTCCAATAAGGCCTCACCTCAGTGGCCAGTTACTTCTCTGACTGTCCCTTCATCCAGCTTTACAGTTCGGGCTCTGCTATGAGCTGCCACTCACGGAGCCGGGCCTTCTTTCCTGCACAGCCTTGGTTTTTCGTGTTTTTAAAATATTTTTATTTATTTGCAAACAGAGAGAGAGAGATAGAAGAGACAGACAGAATGGGCGTTGCCAGTGCCTCCAACCTCTCCAAACGAATTCCAGATGCATGTGTCCCTTTGTGCATCTGGCCCTCCACCCCCTAAGGCAGAGGACTTTGCGTGGGTACTAGGAAATCGAAGCCGGGTTGCTAGGCTTTGCAGTCAATCGTCTTAAATGCTTAGCCATCTCTCCCCCCAAGGGTGTTCATCTTTGCTCTTGCCCAGACTGACCTCAAGCCCTTGACACTCCTGTGGCTTCAGCCTTCCAAGTGCTGAGATTTGGGTTCATGAGCCACGCCTGGCTCCAGCTAATTTTTTTTTTTTTTTTTTTGGTTTTTCGAGGTAGGGTCTCGCGCTAGTCCAGGCTGACCTGGAATTCACTATGTAGTCTCAGGGTGGCCTTGAACTCACGGCGATCCTCCTACTTCTGCCTCCCAAGTGCTGGGATTAAAGGCGTGCGCCACCACGCCCAGCTCCAGCTAAATTTTTTTTAAAAAATCATTTTGAGCCAGGTGTGGTGGCGCACACCTTTAATTCCAGCACTCGGGTGGCAGAGGTAGGAGGATTGCCGTGAGTTCAAAGCCACCCTGAGACTACATAGTGAATTCCAGGTCAGCCTCAACTAGAGTGAGACCCTACCTCGGAAAAAAAAAATCATTTTGAAGCACAAAACACCTAGGAGAGCCAAAGGTATCCTGAACAAAAAGAATAATGTTTTGGACCAGGCATGGTGGCACACACTTTAATCCCAGCTTTTGGGAGGCAGAGGTAGGAGGATCATTATGAGTTCAAGGCCAGCCTGAGACTACAGTATGAGTTCCAGGTCTTTTGTCCATCCTTTAACTGCTGAGCCATCTCTCCAGCTTTTCAGATATTGACTAGTACAGAAAGGAAGATATGACAGGATATTTAATGAATGCTCTAGGCCAAATTTCCCAAGATGCTATCTATACCCCATTAGGAGGCTGGTACCTTCTCTCTCTCTCTTTCAAAGTAGGGTCTCACTCCAGCCCAGTCTGACTTGAAACTCACTCTGTAGTCCTGAGACCTCTGCCTCCCAAATGCTGGGATTAAATTGAATTCAGGACAACAACATTTGCAAGCAATCACCTTTATTGGCTGAGCTCTCTCCCCAAAAAGATTAAAAATAACCAGGCGTGGTGGCACACACCTTTAATCCCAGCACTTGGGAGGCAGAGATAGGAGGTTCGCTGGGAGTTCGAGGCCACCCTGAGACTACAGAGTGAATTCCAGGTCAGCCTGGGCTAGAGTGAGACCCTACCTCGAAAAACAAAAAAAAAAAAAAAAAAACCATACCTTGATAAAATAGAACAAAATGGACTCCAGGATCACATTTTGTTAATAACTTTATTTTTAATAAGTAGAAACTCTGTATGTACAATTCATGTATTGGTATCACCAATTCTCTCCTCCATGCCCACATTCCACTGAGGGCCCTTCTCAGTGGAATTGTTAGAATGTTCCATGGAATGGAGGGCTAGGAGTTGTGTGAGCAGCAGACAGTTATAGTGAGTGGGGTGGGGGACTGCGGTGCCTCTGGATATTCCCCCAGGATCAGATTTAAACCTTAATTTTAGGAAAGGGGAACTCTTTCCCAGAGAGTGATTTAGGTTGTTTATGGAAAAACAGATTAGACAAGAGATAAGAAGCCAGCAGAGTGGAGAGTGCCAGGGTGGGCCCAGAGACATTCCTACCTAGTCACCCTGACTGCCTCACTGTGCTTTCCCTGCCGGGCTGAAACACGAACTTCCCCTCAAAACTATGGTTAGAAATACAACATAAGGGCTGAAGAGATGGCTTAGCGGTTAAGGTGCTTGCCTGCAATGCAGAAGGACCTGAGTTCGATTACCCAGTGCCCACGTAAAGCCAGATACACAAGAGGGCGCATGTGTCTGGAGTTCATTTGCAGTGGCTAGAGGCCCTGGCGTGCCCATTCTCTGTATCATTCTCTCTGTCTCTGTCTCTCTCAAATAAATAAGTAAAATATTTTAAAATAAAATTAAAAAAAAAAAAGAAAAACAACATAAGCTGCTCTGGTCTGGTGTTTTGTCCCAGCAATGAGAAAGTAACTGATCCAGATACAAAGAGAACTGCTCAGGCTCCACCAAGAAGAATTCAAATCACTGTGCAAAGAGAAGAAGGAAGCAGGCCGACTTGTACAGCAGAGAGAACAGAGAACAGCAGGAAGGAACCCTAAGCTCTATGAGTGGCAGAATGTTTGTGAGGATTCTGTTTTGTTTTTTAAAGTTTAAAGAAACCTTATACAGATAATTTCTGTTTTACATAGGAACAAAGAGAAATTGCCAGCCAGGCGTGTTGGCGCACACTTTTTTTTTTTTTTTTGTGGTAGGGTCTCGCTCTAGCCCAGGCTGACCTGGAATTCACTATGTAGTCTCTGGGTGGCCTTGAACTCACAGTAATCCTCCTACCTCTGCCTCCCGAGTGCTGGGATTAAAGGCGTGCGCCACCACGCAGGGCTCTGGCGCACACCTTTAATCCCAGCATTTAGGAGACAAAAGTGGCTCGCCATGAGTTTGAGGCCAACGTGATACTACATAGTGAATTCCAGGTCAGCCTGGGCTAGAGCAAGACCCTACCTTGGATAACCACCAAAAGAGACAGAGAGAGGGAAAGAGAGAGAATTTGCCCACAACCATCCAACCATCCATCCCAATTGATTGGGCCTCCAGCCTTAACAACAAAGGAATCCATCTGCCTGAGCACTGGTCAAGTGTGGTAATACTCCATGTGTCCAACAGGGGGCGCCTCAAGCCTTGCCGGAAGCAAAGATCTTTCAAAATTGCCAATGCACACACAGAGACCCAACAGTTCCCCTGTGCAAAAGTCTTGGCCGGAGAGATGCTCAGCGGTTGAGACGCTTGCCTGCAAAGCCTAACAATCAGGGTTCCATTTCCCAGCACCCACATGAAGCCTGGTGCACAAGGTGGCATCTGGAGTTCACTTGCAGTGGCAGGGAACCCTGCCCCAACCCATCTCTCTCCTAGTAAATAGATAATTGTTTTTTTGGAGGTAGGGTCTCTCTAGCCCAGAATGACCTGGAATTAGACTCAGGCTGACCTCAAACTCACAGTAATCCTCCTACCTCAGCCTCCCAAATGCTGGGATTAAAGGCGCCACCACACCCGCATTAAAAATATTTTTTTAAAAAACTTGGTGCACAAGGTGGCACACGCCTTTAATCCCAGCACTTGGGAGGCAGAGGTAGGAGGATTGCCGTGAGTTCAAGGCCACCTAATACTACATAGTGAATTCCTGGTCTGCCTGGGCTACAGTGAGACCCTATCTCTAAAATCTCTCCCCCGCCCCCCAGAAAAAATTGAAACCAAACCAAATATTGTCTATCAAGAGAATACTGGTATTTAAAGATATCTTGGAGGCTGGAGAGATGGCTCAGTGGTTAAAGGCACTTGCTTGCAAAGTCTGATGGTTCTGGTTCAGTTCCTCAGTACCCATGTAAAGCCAGATGCACAAAGTGATGCATGTAACTGGAGTTCTTTGTGCAGTGGCAGGAGGCCCTGGCACAACATATTCACTCACTCTGCCTTTCTCTCTGTCTAAAATAAATAAATAAATAAATAAATAAATAAATAAATAAATAAATAAATAAATAAACCATTTAAAGACACATATATCCATGTGTCTGTATGGTGTATAATTAGGAGAAAGGCCCAAGAACAGACGGAGGACAAGCGGACCGCACACCTTTACCTTCTGGTGTGCATACTTATACACAGGAGGAAAGGCCTGTTACTGGTGGACAGTGGTAAGACAGGTTCTGGGAGACTTCCAGGAAAAGAAAGACATCCCCAGGATGTACTTTACAACACTATATTTGTGGAGCAGCTTTTGCTGCTACAAAAAAAAAGTAAGTGAATGCCTAGGACAGAAGGTCTCATGTTGTCTGAGAACTGGCACTGGCCTAACCTCAAGAGAAATTCTAGGCCGGGCGTGGTGGCACACGCCTTTAATCCCAGCACTCGGGAGGCAGAGGTAGGAGGATCGCTGTGAGTTCAAGGCCACCCTGAGACTACATAGTGAATTCTAGGTCAGCCTGGACTAGAGCAAGACCCTACCTCGGAAAACCAAAAAAAAAAGAGAGAAATTCTGTCTGACAGGGCCCAAAGTTTTTTAAAATTTATTTATTTATTTATTTGCAAGCAGAGAGGGACAGAGAGGGAGTGAATTCTGCACATTTTTCCATTCAACAAGCAAGGCCCCACATCTTACAGAGAAGCTGGGGCACAAGTGAACAGTACAGACAGCTGTCTGCCACCAGGGGGCCCAGAAACGCTAGTCTGAAAATGATGCCAGTAAAGAATTCAGATTTAAAAAAAAAAATTTTTTTTCCAATGTTGGTGTGGAGCCTGGAGAGATAGCTTAGTGGTTATGGTGCTTGTCTTCAAAGCCTAAGAACCCGGATTTGATTCCCCAGTACCCATGTAAAAGCCAGGTGTCTGGAGGCTGGCTTGCCCATTCTCTCTCTCTCTCTCTCTCTCTCTCTCTCTCTCTCTCTCTCTCTCTCTCTCTCTCTCTCTCATAAAGGTTTCCTCATGACTGAGATTATCTGAGTTCACTCTCCAGCACCCACATTAACAGCTGGACACATCTGTAACCCCAATTGTTTTCTCAAGGAAACATGTAGATTGAAGTATGGAAGTGGACACTGGATATTTTCCTCTGGGCTCCTCGCATGCTTACATCTACACACACATGTGCATATACCACACGCACACACACACACACACACACACACACAAGCATACAAAGTGTTAGAAAGATTCAATTCTGTTTGAAGGAATCAACAATTTAACAGATTTAGCCGGGCATGGTGGCTCACACCTTTAATCTCAGCACTTTGGAGGCAGAGGTAGTAGGATTGCCTTGAGTTCAAGGCCACCCTGAGACTACAGAGTGAATTTCAGGTCAGCCTGGACTAGAGCAAGACCCTACCTCAAAAAAAAAAAAAAACAACAATTTAACAGATTTAATATTAGTTTTTGCACAAAAGGAGACAGGACAAATTCCAGTGCTTTCTTCTGGCTACAAAAGAAACTGTATCTCTCTCTCTCTCTCTCTCCTTCCCTCCCTCTCTCCCTCCCTGTCTTTGAAAAAGAGAGAAGTCACACCTGATAGTATTTCCAGTGTGGCTGGGTGTGGTGGTTCATGTCAGTAATCCCAGCGTTAGTGAAGCTGAGGCAGCAAAAATGCTGTGAATTTGAGGCCAGCCTGGGCTACATAGTGAGAGCTCATCTAAAAAAAAAAATCCAGGGGCTGGAAAGATGGCTCAGCAGGTGCGCAGGTGAGCATTTGCAGCACTAGCGTGAGGTCTTGAGTTTAAACCTCAGCAGTCATGTAAAACTTGGCATGACCATGCTTGCCTGTAATCCCAGTGCTGAAGGGGGAAGAAAGAGAATCGTGGGGATTTGCTGGTCAGCTAGTGTGCCTGAAGAATGGCAGCTCCAGGTTCAGTGAGAGACTCTGTCTCAAGGAAAAAGCCAAAGAGTGATAGAAGAGGACAGGGGATGTTTTCCTCAGCGCCCCCATGTGTGTGCAAAATGACCCAAGAAAACGTCTCCCAGTTCACATGGCTGGAGACCAGGGGGACCTGTGTATGTCTCAATACTGGCTTTGTGGAAGCTGCAGGACCACGGAGACCTCTCACGGACCTCTGACAGGCAGTTAGTCACTAGGTGCTAGAGCTGGAACCTTCCTGGCCAGAATTCCAGAGGCCAGTCCTGCAGAGCTCTTACCAAGGAGTCAGGAGAGGGCAGAGCAGAACTTTTCAGGATCGGGATGAGATGTGGCACTGAGGTGTTTTCCTTCCACATCAGCAAGGGAAAAGCTGACAGCATTATACACACAGTGGGAAGGAGAACACTGTGCTGTGGATGGGTTTTTGCCAGTACATTTGAAAATGTAAACAAAATGGAAAACCTGAGTCCTAGGAAATCTGAGTAGACATAAGCCATTAAAGTGGCCTGAGATGAATTGAAGGGGTCAGCAGAGCTGCAGATGTCTTGACCCGAGCCAACTGGTCTCTCCTATGCAGGCCAGCTGAGCAAATGCTGACCAGATGACCAATGTGAGGTAGTGAGCCCATGCAGTCCAGTTCAGCCTGGGCTAGAGCAAGGCCCTACCTCGAAAAACCAAAAAAAAAAAAACTTTTTTTTTTTTTTGCTGATAATTGTACACAGCGATCACTGAAGGCAATGTGTATGTGAAAGGGTTCCCCTGAGAGGGACTGTGGGTGCTAAAACGAGCTGCCCTTTGCCCTTTTCCTCCTCCCTCCTCAGGCCAGTGACTCCTCCAGTACCACACCCTCATGGATCACAGGAAGGGCTCTGATGGCAGCCAGTAGATGGTGATCTTGTTCTTGCTAGTTGGCCCTCTGTCTTCACTCCTAGCCTCGCATTCAGACCCCAGTCCCAGGGCTAAATCTGTGTCCACATTCCATATCTGGGGGCCCAATGAGTGATGGGCAGAAATAACACTGCATGTACAGTGGCCCATTCTCCCTCTCTCTGCCTCTTTCTCGTTCTCTTGCTCTCTCTCAAATAAATATTTTTTAAAGGGGGATTAGTAAACCGGGCATGGCGGCACACGCCTTTAATCCCAGCACTCGGGAGGCAGAGGTAGGAGGATCGCAGTGAGTTCAAGGCCACCCTGAGACTACAGAGTGAATTCCAGGTCAGCCCGGACTACAGCGAGACCCTACCTCAAAAAACCAAAAAAATAAAATATAAAAAAAGGGGGATTACTGGCCCCCACAACTGTGTGGTGTAGGGCAAGTACTTGTTTTATGTGAGGCTGAAGGAAATAGGCAAGCCAGGTTTATTGCATTGACCAAGGTTGGATTCCCTCTCGGTTGGTTTTTTTCTTTTCTTTTTTTGGTTTTTCCAGGTAGGGTCTCGCTCTAGCCCAGGCTGACCTGGAATTCACTATGTAGTCTCAGGGTGGCCTTGAACTCATTGTGATCCTCCTACCTCTGCCTCTCGAGTGCTGGGATTAAAGGCGTGAGCCACCACCCGGAGTGTGTGAATTTTTAAAGACATCTTCTAAAGCCAGTGCAATGGCACACTCTAGAAGGCAGGCTGAGGTAGAAGGATCAATGTGAGTTGGAGGTCACCCTGAGACTACATAGTGAATTCCACATCAGCCTGAGCTATAGGGAGATTCTACCTCAAAAATAAATAAATAAATAAATAAATAAATAAAAAGATCTCGTCTGCAGAGCTGGGAATATGGCTCAGCGGATAAAGCACCTAACATGCAAGCATGAGAATCTGAGCGTAGAACCCCAGCACCTATGTAAAAAGCCAGAAGCTGTGGTAGGCACCCCGACAAGAGAGAAGTGTCAGGGAAGCAGAAGCAAGGGTTTGCCAGAAGCTTGGGGGCCACCTAACCTGGTGAAAGCTGCAGAAGTTAGCAATGTGAGACCCTGCCTCAAAGGAGGTGGAAGGCAAGGACGGAAAGTCAGTCAGCCTGTGACTTCCTAAGTGCACAGCAGTGTGTGAACCGGCACTCATACACATAGCAGATGGGGGGGGGGGAGACAATCTCCTTTTTCCATGACCTCAGGGCAGGCCTGAGTCACCTGCCAACCTTAGCAGGAAAAGATTAGCCCTTCCCAAAAGCCTCAGGGACTGAGAAAGAGCTTCCCAATGGCTACTAGAAACAGGACGGTCCCTGGGGCAAGCTGCCCCTTAGCAACCTCAACACTCTGAAGGACTTTGCATTTTGGCCTCAGTTTATGCACCCTGTGCGGTGCTGATGATCTTTCTCCAACTGTCTGTACAGCTTACAGCTCCTAACCTGCTCTCTGGCCCCAGCAGCCTGGGCTCTTGTGTCTGCCTCAGGGTATCTTCCCTGGTTTCCAGCAGGACTGCCCAGTAAGGTGGCTGTAGCCAGAAGTGAAGTCACTTGTTCCAGCATGCTTCTCCATGGAGCTCTTTGCACAGAGTAGCATCTGATTGGTGGGCTTGTGAGCTGTGACCAGGAGGCCTTGAGTAGGTGTGGATAGCGCTCCTGACAGGATCTAAGCTCCCTCTTTCCTTGCAGGAGGCAGTATAGTGGTTGAGGCTGTAGTGCCTCTGCTGAGCCAAGCTCTGGGGCTGGGCTGTCATAGGACAGGCCTTGCTGGAAGATGGGAGTGGGCAGGCGTGATGAGGAGGTGGGAGGCTTCTTATGGTCCTTGGCACCAGCCCTGCTTCCTTTCCTTTGTTTCTTTGGCTCAGAAACATTGGCTGGGGGGCTGGAGAGATGGCTCAGCGGTTAAGGCACTTGCCTCTAGTGCCTAAGGCCCCGGGTTAAATTCCCCAGGACCCATATAAGCCAGACCCACAAGGAGGTGGCTCTGGTGCTCTCTCTCTCTCTCTCTCTCTCTCTCTCTCTCTCTCTCTCTCTCTCTCTATCTCTGTATCTCTCTGCTTGAAAATGAATAAATAAAATATTTTTTAAAAAAAGAAACATTGGCTGGGAACTAGGACCTCCTGATGTCTACCTGCCTGATCCTCCCATGGTCAATCAGCCTTTGCATAGGGATGGCCTTCCTCCTGCCCTAATTCCTTTCTCTGTCCCAAAAGAGGTGTCCTCACCCATGGCCAGTCCTGCCTAGTGTGGAGAGGGCAGCCTTCCTCTCAGCTCTGGGCAGATGACCAGGAATAGGTGAGATCCGGGTGCAATGGAGAGATCCGGGTGCATGAGCAAAGCCAGACCCTGGGGAGAGTACAGGCTGGTCTAGATTTTTGCTTGGTTGGCTTTACACCGTGATGGACAGCTTCTCCTGCATCCATATGGCTCTTCTGCCGTAGACTGGCAGATTGGCCACCAGCTGTCCTCTTGAGACAGGTCCTTACTAGGTTGACTAGGCAAAAATCATTGAGGCTTGGGCTCGAGTGACTTTTTGTGGGATCATTTCCTTTGTCTAGCCCTAACTGATCCTCTTCAGAAGCCAATGACAGGGAGGAACGGTGGGACACAGAGTTGGACCACTAGGCAGCTTGCCTTTGAGTGTACGCAGTGAATCAGATTTTCACCAAAGGAAGCCTCATCACAGGTTTTTCCTCCAGGTGGACGCTGGCCATCCTGCAGCCGAAGAACCTCTGCAAAGAAACGTTGCAGGTATCACGACCATCCCCTAGTTCTGGGCTGGCGGGACCTTCAAGGCTGCACGGAGTCCCCGACGGGTATCGCAAGAGCCCACTGCCACCCCGTGCCGCCTACTCCAGGTAGACCGGGCCGTCCCGCGCCGGTGGGCAGCAGCCCGGCGAGGGTTAAGGGGGTGGGACGAGGGGCGGCCCCGCCTCCGTCGCTGGGTCCGAGCGCGCACCGGGAGCGGGGCGGGTCCGAGCCGGCGGCGGCGGAGGGCGCGGCTCCGGGTGAGCGCAGCAGCTGCGGCGGCGGCGGCGGCGGCGGCGGCGCGGCGCGGCCCGCGTGACCCTCTGAGCGGTCCGTGCGCTCGCGAGCCCGCGCCCCGCCGCGCCGGCCCAGCCGCAGGATGCGCGCCCCGCCGCTGCTGCTGTTGCTGGCTGCCTGCGCGCCGCCGCCCGGCGCAGCCGCCGCTCCGACGCCACCGGGCTGGGAGCCGGCTGCCGACGCGCCCTGGTGCCCGTACAAGGTGCTGCCCGAGGGCCCCGAGACGGGCGGCGGGCGCCTGTGCTTCCGCAGTCCCGCCCGCGGCTTCCACTGCCAGGCGCCGGGCTGCGTGACTCTGGCTTCGGCTGGGGACTCGCTGCGCGCCCACGTCCTGCGCAACCGCAGCGTGCTGCTGCAGTGGCGCTTGGCTCCGGCCGAAGCGCGCCGCGTGCGCGCCTTCGCGCTCAACTGCTCGTGGCGCGGCACCTACACACGCTTCCCGTGCGATCGCGTGCTGCTCGGCGCCTCCTGCCGCGACTACCTGATGCCCGACGTGCACGACAGCGTGCGCTACCGCCTGTGCCTGCAGCCGCTGTCGCTGCCTCTGCGCGCTGATCCCTCCGGCACCGCCGCCGCTGCCGCACCAGAGCCCGCTGAATGCGTGGAATTCACCGCGGAGCCGGCCGCTATGCAGGAGATCGTGGTGGCCATGACGGCAGTGGGAGGTTCCATCTGTGTCATGCTGGTGGTCATCTGCCTGCTGGTGGCCTACATCACCGAGAACCTCGTGCACCCGACCTTCCGGAGGCCCAGCCTGCGCAGGCAGGCCTGAAGCTCCAGGTGGTTAGCCCGCCTGGGTGAAACCTGAGTGTTGGAAACCCCAGGTCCTCTATCCCTACTCCCCTTCTTTTCCTCAATCCCTCTCCCTCTTTAGGATTCCCATGGAGGGCCTGATGGCGACGAATCGGGGACCTTGGCATCATCCAACCACCTTGCCAGCCCCAGTGGGGCCTTTGCCTCCCAAACACAGGTCTGGACTGGCTTATGGGCCTGGGTTGGGATGCCAGCTGTGTCCAGGGGTCTCCTTGATCTCGAGAGGCCTTAGGGGCTGGCCAGGACATATGGCCCCTTCCAGCAAGAGCCACTGGCACCCTGGATCATCATCCTGAACTTCCATCCTGTGACAGGTTGTCAAAGGCTGTGGTCATTGCTTGATCACTTTGTGCTTTGTGGATTAGGGGAGTGGTCTCTGGAGCCTGTACCTTCCCCTAACACTTTACCCCAGTGGGCTTAGGTTAGCTTTGTGCCTTAGTATATCTCAGGCCCACTGCAGAAGCCACCCATAATCCCTCTGCTGTTCACAGGGGTGTGTGGGCCTGAGAATGGCTGGCATATGCATGCTACTGGCCAGAGTCCCTCTGAGGACACCCCGTCTTCGGGATTTTCAGGAGCCTGGGGTGAGGGTACACAGGTCCTGTTGTGTCTTCCTATGTGGGTGCCTGAGAAGCCGAGAGCCATGATGTAGCTCAGCAGGCTGGGCCCAGCGTCCAGCTGCTGCATCCAGGGGTGAGTGCCCTCCAATTTAGGGAGGCTAATTCCCCTTTTTCCGTTTGCTTGTACTGCCTTGAATAGGACATTCTATGGGGAATGGAGGGGGGCAGGTTATTGGGAGAACAGCATCAGATTCTGAGGGCAGAAGGAGAACTGCCAGCCTTGCCTACCCAGACCCTCCTCTGTAGTCTAGATCCCAAGCCTCAACCAACCCAGGAGACCTCTGGCCACAATGTGACCAACTGCACTACCCTCAGCCCTTCTCATGCTAGGGGGTGGGTAGCCCAGGATCTGACCCATCAATGCTGCCCACCCACCCACATGGACAGAGGCTGGCCTTACCCTCCTCCTGGCAGATCTGGGCACCTGGCTGAGGTAACCTAGCCACCTGATGTTATTGGGAACCAGGAGTATGGCATTGCCCAGCTGTCACTGAGCCCCAGCTCTGACCACTGGACTTAACCCTGGCTAATCTTCCCTTCCACTCTTACCCTAGCAAACGAGCTAACCCTGGGCCCTGGCTGGCAGTACCCATGCCCTACCTCTCTGTCTTTGCTCTGCCCGCTTCCTGCGAGGCGCTGCTCAGGTGCAAACCTGGTGCCAACGTCTAAATGTCCATCACTCTAAGACTAATAACACTGTCTTGTGTGTTTATTTGGGATGCTGGAGGGTAGGGTGTGGGAGGTGAGGGAAGGCAAGGTGGACCCAACTCCCCTAACCCAAGGATCTCAAGCATCAGTCCAGTGCTTGGCCAGGAACCCTTTCTCATGGTGGGGGGATACAGCAGAGTGCTGACCTTGCAGTCCTGGCAGGAGGACATGCGGGTGTTTATGGCTTGTCTGTCCACCCGCAGGCCTTGAGAAAGCAACTCTTCTTGAGCCAACTGTGTTCTGTGGGGGTGGGGAGGTAGAACTGGCTGTGGTTAGAAATAGCGGAGGCTCACGATGACCTACTTGAGCTGTGACAAGTAGCAACTAGGCGGCTCTAGGAGGGGATTCCCTTCTCAGAGCCTTCCTATGCAGTGCTAGAGCTGGGGCAAGAGGTGATGCAGAGAATAAATCTGGGGCTTCTGTGTGGGCCTGTATTCAGTCACCACCCACCCCACCTGGAATGTCCTTGGGACACTAGGGCACCTGTGAGCCTGAAGGAAGCAAAAACACCAGGGAGAGGGTGAGCCAGCCCTGAGAAATGACTCATGCAGAGGAGGTTGGCGGAAGAGAGGGGTGCAGTGATATGCCTAGACTCAACCCTGGCTAGGGGGGCACTGCAGAGTGCATACATAGCCAAGGCAGGTTCTTTGGGGGCCCTATGTCACTTATGAAGTTTGTTTAGGTGTCTTCAGCAGGTAAGGGCAGGGGTGGGAGACCTGGCTGTGCTCTGCCTTAAGTACCCTAGCATTCAGCCTCTAAACACAACTGAGTTTCAGAGCTGGGCCCACATGACCCCTTTAGGAACTAAAGCTCTATGAAACCTCCCCATGCCCTGGCCACATGATTTCAGCCTCTGAGGGATAGGGGTCCTGCCAGCTAAACCCACAAGTCTCTTCTATCAGCCATCACTGAGAGGGGCTTCTCAGAGGCCCAAAGATGAGGCTGGAACATCCTTGTCCCTGCAGGGAACCAGGTGTCCAGGCAAAGGGTGCCTGCATTTGAGCTCACATCATTTCTACAAACTACCCCTTCCCAGGTGGCCACTTCTGAGTCCATCAGCCTCCCAGGGACAACCTGGTCTACCTGAAAGGCTGACAGTCCCTTTCTGAGTCTCAGCCGAGTCCAGCCCCACTACCTACTGGAGTCAACCTTTTCTGTATTTCTTGTTTTCCTGTCTGTGCTCATGGATCACAAAGAGAGCATCTCTTAGACAATTGCTCCCCTGCCTGGTTCAGGTCAGAATGCAGATGGGTGGATAGACTAATCACTCTCTTGTGTTACTTCAGTATGTCACCACTGTCCTGGAGGTGGTGGAGGCTCTGACTTCATCTTTCTCACTGATACCTAAGGGTTAAGTTAATGCTTTCCAACATGGATCCTGGCTCTGCCTGTTATGAGCTATGAGCTGCACTGTGGTAGTGGCAGAGGATTTGATTCCCATGCACAAGATTCAGCCAGGTGTGGTTTTAACCACATCAAACCCAGCCATTAGACATTGAGGTGTGAATATTAAGTATTTGAAATGTGACTAACTGGGTCTACAGAGTGTGTTCCAGGGCAGCCTGGGCTAGAGTGAGACCCTCTCTCAAAATATTCACCCCTCAAAAAAATTAAAAAATCCAGGCCTGGTGGTGCACACCTTTAATCCCAGCACTTGGGAGGCATAGGTAGAAAGGTTGCTGAGTTTGAGACCATCTTGAGACCACATAGTAAATTCCAGGTCAGCCTGGGCTAGAATGAGACCCTACCTTGAAAAACCAAAAGGAAGATGTAGAGATGACAAATAAATATAAATTAAAATCACATTGAGGTATTACAAGATACTAGCTATGCAAATGTCTAAAATTGAAAAGACCAGTCAAGCAGGCGTGGCAAATGTCTTTAATACCAGCACTTGGGAGGCAAAGGTAGGAGGATTGCCTGTGAGTTTGAGACCACCTTGAGATTACATAGTGAATTCCAGGTCAGCCTGGACTAGAGCGAGACTCTACCTTGAAAAACAAAACAAAACAAAACAAAACAAAAAGGCTAGTCAAATTGGACGTGGTGGCACATTTAATACCAGCATTTGGGGGCAGAGATAGGAGGATTGCTTTTAGTTCAAGGCCAGCCTGAGTCTACAGAGTGAATTCCAGGTCAGCCTGGGCTAAAGTGAAACTGCCTAGAACGAAACCAGTCAGATTAAGTGTGCAAGGATGTGGAGAACTGGAGCAGCCCTCTTGCACTGGTAGTTGAAATGTGAAGTAGTTCAAGCAACTCAGCACCCTCTCTCCCCCTCTCACTCTCCCTTCTTCCCTCCCTCCTCCCTCTTTCTATAGTAGGGATTGAACTCAGGGGATCATACATGCAACCAAGCTCTCCTACCACTGAAACTATACATCCATCCCCTTAGCAAAGTCTCACTGTAGCCCAAGCTGACCTGGAACTCTGTAGCCAAGGCTGGCCTCAAATTTATAGTAACCCTGTTATCCTCAGCTTCCCAAGTGCTGGGACTACCAACATGCCCAGCTGCAGCATCTCTCTCTCTCTCTTTCTCTCTCTCTCAAGATATTCTCACTCTATCATACCTGGAAACAGAGATCTGATCCTCATACCTCTGCCTCCTGTGTGCCACCATGCCTGACTTTTAAAAATATTTGAGAGATGCCCGGCGTGGTGGCGCACGTTTTTAATCCCAGCACTCGGGAGGCAGAGGTAGGAGAATCACTGTGAGTTCAAGGCCACCCTGAGACTACATAGTGAATTCCAGGCCAGCCTGGACGAGAGTGAGACCCTACCTCAAAAAACCGAAAAAAAAATATTTGAGAGAGGGGAGAACAGAGAGGGGGGATAGGGAGAGAGAGAGAGAGAGAAAGAAAGCATGTGCTAGGGTCTTATGTGGCTGCAAACAACTCCAGACATGTGCCACTTTGTGTATCTGAATTTACATGAGTACTGAGTACTGGAATTGGACTGCAGCAAGTTCTTCATTAACTTTTAAAAAAATTTTATTTTATTTTAATTATTTTTATTTATTCAACACACACACACAGGAGAGAGAGAGAGAGAGAGAGAGAGAGAGAGAGAGAGAGAGAGAGAGAGAGAGAGAGAGAGAGAGAATGGGCACATCAAGGCCTCCAGCCACTGCAAACGAACTCCAGACAAAAGTGTCACCTTGTGCATCTGGCTTTATGTGGGCACTGGGGAATCAAACTTGGGTCCGTCTAGCTTGTAGGCAACCGCCTTAACCACTAAGCCATCTCTCCAGCCCTTCATTAACTTTTGTGTAAGTGCATGTGCACAGAAGTCAGAGAAGTTGTCTGAGCTCCATCTTCTTTGAGACAGGGTCTTTTTTTTGTTTTTTGTTTTTCATGGTAGGGTCTCACTCTAGCCCAGGCTGAAGTAGAGTTCACTCTATAGCCCCAGGCTGACCTGGAAGTCATTGTGATCTTTCTACCTCAGTCCCCTGAGTGTTGGGATTAAAGGAATGTGCCACCACACCTGGCAAGACTGGGTCTCTTATTCCTGCAAGTGAGTCTGGCCCATAAGAGGCTTTACATGGGTGCTAGGAAATTGAACCTTAGCTTGCAGAACTTTGCAAGCAAGTACCTTTAACCACAGCACCATCTCCCTGGCCCCAGTAGTTTATCATTAAGTGACTGGACAAAGTAGGGTATGTCCATAGAAGCAAAGCAACTTGACAATGAATAAATATTAACCAGCTATTAATAACTTGAGATGGGAGATAAGACCATGGTAGCACATGCCTATAAACTAGCACCTAAAAGACATAGGCAGGAAGATCAAAAATTCAAGGTCATCCAGGTGTGGTGGCTTATATCTATACCCCAACAAATGGATTAGGCTATAAAATAAGTTCTGGGTTGGCCTGGGCTACAGGGAGACCCTGCTTCAAAAAAAAATGAAAGTGGGGAATGGTGTTGCATGCCTTTAATCCCAGCACTCTAGAGTCAGAGGTAGGGGAATCACTGTGAATTCAAGGCCACCCTGAGAATTCCAGGTCAGCCTGGGCTAGAGTGGGACCCTACCTCAAAAACAACAACAACAACAAAAAAAAAGAAACAAAAAACAACAACCAGAGGCTGGAGAAAAGGTTTATTGGTTAAGATGCTTGCCTACAATGCCTAAGGACCAGAGTTCCATTCCCCAGTACCTATGCAAAATCAGATGCACAAAGTGGCGCATGCATCTGGAATTCCTTTGCAGAGACTGGAGACCCTAGCAACCCATTCTCTCTGTCTCTCCTCCTCCTCCTCCTTCTCCTCCTCCTCCTCCTCCTCCTCCTCCTCCTCTTCTTCTTCTTCTTCTTTTGGTTTTTCGAGGTAAAGTCTCACTCTAGTTCAGGCTGATCTGGAATTCACTATGTAGTCTCAGAGTGGCCTTGAACTCATGCGATCCTCCTACCTCTGCCTCCCGAGTTCTGGGATTAAAGGTGTGAGCCACCACGCCCGGCTCTCTGTCTCTCTTCTATCTCTCTGCTTACAATGAAATTAATTAAATTTTTTAAATTAAAAAAAAGGACTGGGGCTGGAGAGATGGCTCAGCGGTTAAGGCACTTGCCTCCAGTGCCTAAGGCCCCCGGTTCAATTCCCCAGGACCCACATAAGCCAGAGCCACAAGGTGGTGACCCTGGTTCTCTCTCTCTCTCTCTCTCTCTCTCTCTCTCTCTCTCTCTCTTTCTCTCTCTGTTTGAAAATGAATAAATAAAATATTTAAAAAAAAAAAAAAAGGACTGGAGCCGGGCGTGGTGGCGCATGCCTTTAATCCCAGAACTCGGGAGGCAGAGGTAGGAGGATCGCCGTGAGTTCAAGGCCACCCTGAGACTACATAGTGAATTCCAGGTCAGCCTGGACTAGAATGAGACCCTACCTCGAAAAA
>PVHP010007017.1:0-58284 GCA_004024765.1 Zapus hudsonius | reverse complement strand
CACACACACACACAGATATTCAAGTCCTCAAGTAGTTCATGGCATTTCCTTGCCTATATAACGTAACCCTGAGCCCCCTTTCCCTTTGAGGTACCTAGTTAAGCCTAGACAAAACTCCACTGAATCACAGCACTTTCCCCCAGTTCTGATGTCATCCAAGCATAAGCAAGAACACTAAAGCTCTTAGGCCACTTCTTCATCTCCTCCAAGTCAGACAGTACTCAATCAGTTCTGAAACTGACTTTCCATTTAATACCTATTTTTTTGTTTTTCGAAAACATGTTTACTTATTTGAGACAGACAATGAGCACACCAGAGCCTCTTCTACTGCAAACAAACTCAAGGCATATGCATCACATAGCACATCTGATTGGGGTACTGGGCAATCAAACCCAGGCCAGCAGACTTAGCAAGCAAAAGCCAAGAACAGCTAAGTCATCTCCTTAGTCCTTAATACCTATTTTTCATGTGTTGTGAGTTATTTGCAATTTCAATCTAATTGTAAATGTGAGCTCTATTTATATATTTTTTTTCTTCAACATAGGATACCACTCTGTAGTCCCAGGCTGGCCTCAAACTCATGGCAATCCTCCTACCTGAGTGCTGAGATTAAAGACAATGTTCCACCATGCCTAGCTAAGTCTACTGATACATTCTTAACTTGGAATTTAAAGTTTGGGACTCCCATAACCCATGAAGCACTTGTAGAGGATTACTATACTATGTTCCAAGTGTTCACGCAAGTCACTCGAGAGCACTCTTCATGTGGCCATGTTTATCACTCAAGGTGTAAGCAAGGGGCTGAGGATGTAGTTCATCAGGTACAACACCACTGAAAGCCTGGCATGGTGTCATAAACCTATAATCCAGCACTTAAGTGGTGGGGCAGAAGACCATAAATTCAAAGTCATCCTCAGCTACATGAAATCAAGGCCAGCCAGTAATACATGAGGCCCTGTCTAGAAAGAAAAGAGAGGAAAAAGGAGGGAGGGAGGGAGGGAGGGAGGGAGGGAGGGAGGGAGGCAGGTAGGGTATATAGCCCAATTGGTAGAGTGCTTTCCCAGAGTAGATAAAACCCTGAGTTACACGGGTGCAGTGGTGCACACTGTGATCCCAGAACTCAGGAGGTGGAAGAAGGAGGTGGTGGTAGAAAAAAGATCAGATGGTCATCCTCAACTACATACTGAGTTTAAGGCCAGTTTCGGTTCCTGGCTACTTGAAAGCACATCTCAATAACAAGAGCCAGGCGAGGGGAAGCACGCCTTGAATACCAGGGCTCAGAAGGCAAAAGTAGGAGGGTTGCTGGGATTTCGAGGCCACCTTGAGACTACATAGTGAATTGCAGGTTACCCTGGGCGAGAGTGAGACCCTACCTCAAAACCACCTAAAAAACAGCAGCAACAGCAATAATAATAATGATAATGATAATACAGTGAAAGCTACTTCAGTAGGCAAAGTGATTATTCCTGTTTCTACCCTGCTGCTTCATAAAATAATAGCAATGAATGCAAAATGCTGAAGGACAGGCAACTCCTAGCTTTAATTAAAAAAAAACCAAACCATTTCCTCCAGTCCAGAGATGTCAACAGGAAAAGGAAGAGTTTCAAAATGTTTAGTATTACAGTAAGAAAGTCAGCATCATGGTGATACAGCCTGAATAAAAGAAAAATAAGTAAAAAAAAAATAAACATTTATATACTTGAAAAGGGAACATTCTATAATTTGGCCAAAAATAGCAATGAATGTCCTACATCACAGAAACATCAATGGAGACAATTAAATATTGCTACATGCCAGACTGAGGTATAATTTGCAGATAAAGTATCTGCTTAACATGTGCAAAGCTCCAGGTTCAATACTCAGCACTGAAACAAATCTGTTATTACCTATCAAACCATTTTAGAACTAAGAGAATATTTGAATATTTTAAAAGATACATATACATAATTTAGTACTCAGTGTACTTAATAACTAAATAACTTAATAATTAAAACCAACACATATTTCGCTCTAAAAAATACAGAGTGACAAAAGTCTATAAATGCCTTTGTTTTCCAAGCTTAGTACCTGAAGTTCAGACTTACATAAGTAAACCTGAAGTATTCAACCTCATGAATTTTCCATCAGGGCTGTCACCTGTTTAACTTTATGCACTGTATAAAAAAAAACTCACAAACCTGACCTTAAAAAAGACCCTAGACTTAATCTCTAGGACTACAGTGGGAGAAATCCCATTCAAAAGGCTCACAGGAGTAGGAACAGGTACCAGAAATCACAACTGCCACTCTTTTGCCCCTCCCCCACTCATCATTTCCTGTACTTTCTTTCACACAGCTGCAAGAGTTCAAACTCCAGCTCAAATATAGTCTTATAAAGTCCTTATAAAGTCTTCCAACATCTGCTTTCCATCTTCCTTCCCCTAAAATCCCAAAGCACTTTGAATATATTTGTGTTAGTACTTTTTATCTATAGATTATCTAGTTTGTAAGTCTCTGCTTCAGAGTTAGACACTTTAATGGTTCATCTGTGATACATCTCAGGAAACATAAGAAAGCATGACATAGCATCAGTGTGCTCACGGAATTCAGGAGCTTGAGAAGGGAGGACGCAGCATCAGAGAACAGCAGTAAGGAACTGTGTGTCTATGTCGGGCACTGGGCTATAGTCCCCAGAATAGGGGGACAGGAAACCTGGTGGGCCCATCTCATTAGTTCTTATAACACACTGTGGTATAATCAACCTCGCTCAACCTATGATCATTTATTTATTTCTCAAATCACACATCAAAGTTAATCAGACAAAAAAGTGAAATTTACAGATATCCTTCATATTTTCTATGAATTAGAAATAAAGGAATACAAAATAGGGTATGAATCGGACAGTAAAGTCTTCCCAACCAGGCGTGGTGACAGAGGTAGGATTGCTGTGAGTTCAAGTGGAATTCACTACATAGAGAATTCCAGGTCACCCTAGGCCAGAGTGAGACCCTATCTTGAAAAACCAAAAAAAAAAAAAAAAAGAAAAGTCACCCTATGCTTTACTCAACTATTAAAAGCGGATCTTGATGAAGTCATGACTAATGCGGTAGGAGGTTCCTCCCTCAAATCCACCACTTTTCAGTGCTTTTTACGCAAAGCAAAACCCATTTTCTCTCTTTCTCCACCCCCAATGTTTACGCCTACCAATAATGGGGCAGCAAGAACTTTGAAGGACAATATATTACCTTCAGCATTAGCAAGTTACACATAACATGAAGGTAAACCAAAATCTCAATTTTTAATTATCATGTTTATTTATTCAAATTTTCACAACTGAAAATTTTACATCCTACAATTTTCAAATTTTGAAATGTTTTAATCTAGAAATGTTTTGTTCATCAAGTACATTAGCTGGATAGAGTAATAAATACAGGTACAGTGATTAAACCAACCTGGGTTGAGACTGGTACAGCCAAAATAAATACTCAGGCTGATAATTTTTTTAATTATACAAAGTACAATTTCTTTCACCTGGCTCTCAGGGCACAAATACGCAGTATAATGGGAAGGCCTCTCCATAAGCCACTAGAGGACACAGAGACAAGTACAAGCAGGGGGAAAGCAACCATGGGGCTTTTCTTTTTTATCAAAGCTTTCTACCCAACACTTTCACGCCTGGAAATCTTCACTAAAGAAAAGAAAACTGTTTAAGCTTTTCATTACAGGTATTTCTGACAGGGGATTAAAATGAAATAAGCAAACATCACAATAATCTTGTGATGTGTAATTTACTAGACTGTTACAGACACTAAAATATTTTCTAAGAACATTTATTAACATGGGAATTGTTCACAACATGAAGAAAAGTGGGTTAAATATTAGAACACAAGATATATTCCACCTTCCAGAACACTCAAGTATCCGGGAGAGTGACCAAGCCCGAGAATCTGGAAGACAGAACCACGAGCATGGATGGCTTGCTCTCCTCTTTAAGTCTGTGTGTACTTTTCAGACTTTCTTACTGAGCATACACTTACACTCAAGGAAGACTTTAGGCAAATATGTCACAATCATCTCTACACACTATCTAGAAACAAGTTTTATGTACTAAAATCCAGACGCATTACCGGTTTATGGTTTTAAAAAATACAAGAAATTTTAAAACTTGAGAATAGAGACACTAATATTTTGGTTCAAAACACACAATTCAAAAGCCAGGCATGTTGGTGCATACCTATAATCCCAGCACTTGAGAATCAGAAACAGGAGGATCACCACAAATTTGAGGCCAGCCTGCTCTACACATGAGTTCCTGATCAGTCAGGATACAAAGCAAGACCCTGTCTCAAACAAGCAAACAAAACAACAAACAAATAAAATATATAACAACATATAAATAAATAACAAATAAATAAAATGCAACTCAAGCCAGGTATAATGGCATAGGCCTGTAATTTCAACACTGCTGTTTCACAAAAAATAAACAAATACCTCTACAGAATTATAAAATATTATGTAATCTAGCTGACAAATTTCCAGTTTCCCATCAGCCTTAACACATGAAGTTTTTATAGGGCTACAGATATCGCTTCATTAGAAGAGCATTTCCTTTATGTGCACAAAACCTTGGGTTTGATAACCAGTGACAAAATGGAGGCAGGAGAATCCGAAGTTCGGTCATCCTCAGCTAAATAACTAGTTGGAACCAAGCCTAGACTAGATCTAGTGTCAAAGGAAAAAAAAAGTGTTTATACTGCTAAAGATAACTTGGTAAATTCTAACATTCCTAATCTTACAATGCAAGTCACAGAAAGAAAAGTTATTTTCTTCCATATTTGAAACAGAATAAATTCAGGTTTTATTTTTAGGTAGGGTCTCCTAGCCCTGGCTGACCTGGAATTCACTATGTAGTCTCAGGCTGGCCATGAACTCCCAACAATCCTTCTACCTCTCCCTGGGATTACACCCAGCCAAATTAAGCTTTTTATTGTAAATGAGGGCCAAAGTAGCAAACTAACTTGAGACCTACATACACTGCTAGCTAGTTGGCACATCATGTTCTCTCATTTTCAGGCTTCTTCTCTTATGTGATGCATGCTACGACACAATTACCTTTTGGTTCATTTTCTACTTCTACTAATTTCCACTACTGGCCTTGCATATTTTTCTCAATGTTTTATCTCCACCTCATATGCTATATTCACCAAGGAGAAAAATGTAACAGTGCATCACCTTATTGGTAATGATCCAAACTAGACAAGTAAAAGCAAAAACACAAAGTTACCTTTGTGGATTCCAAAGAACAAAATTCTAATTGACAGGAAACAAGCTGAACACTCTGATAATGAACCCTCCAACCGCTGAATCTTCTCAACCCTGCTCCCCATTCTGGTGCCATCTCCCTTCTGGCTTTGCTTGCCCCCTGGGTATTCTGGTCCCAGAGACCACTATAGAGGTATCCCGTCAGGATCAATGTTATTCATGAGGGACCAGCATTTTAGCCGGGACATCCCTGCATAATGCCTAGTGGGTACCTAATGGCAATCACTTCAGACATCTTTCACTTAGTTCTTACCACAGCCTAGAAGGCTCTAGATAAAAAGGGATTGCCACTCACGTAGATAATTCCTCCTCTAACTGAGGCCCTTGCCTAGAACTGGAACTTACTATTAGCCAGGCTGTCCTTGAACTTAAAAAATATTATCCTGCCTCTGCCCCCAAGGGCTAGGATTACAGGTGTGTACCAACATCCCAGCTAACGTTTTTAAATAAATGAAATGTCCTTTACACTTCAACTATCACCCCCACCTTTCATCTTTCTCAGATTAGATCGAAAGCTAAATGATGCCAGTTCTAGAAGCCTACACAAGTTTGCTCAGTAAAAATCTTTCTCCATTACCCTTCACACATTTCTTGCCAAGTGAAAACAGGAAGTGACTTCTGTCATCCACTCCTCCTGCCTGTGCTCACTGTGGTCCTTCCTCCCCTTACCTATCTCATCTCTTCCTCCTGTCAGCACACCTTCCATGAACAGTGGAGCACTGTACTCCTCAACACCAAGTTTACCAAGTCTGTCCTTAATTCCTTCTACATTATCCAAAAGAAGAGTAATTCCAAATTTCTCTGCCAAACATTTAAGGCCCTCCACAGCTAACTTTCCAACCTTCCCAATTCTCTATCATATACTCTGTATGTGAATGTGTTATAATCACCTGCCCTCTGAGTCAGCTTTCTCTATCTACATTGGTTCACTTTGCCTGGCAGCTCTCCTGTGACATCCAAATTATGACCTCAAACTCATGGTGATCCTCCTGCCTCAACCTCCAAGAGTATTAGGTTACAACTACCAGTCAGCTCTAGTAATCTAAATATTCAAATTGGTTATAGTCATTCTTTGCTACCCAAGCCTTCCCTTCCCCACCTGAATGTCTGTTCACTGATCCTTCACTGGTCCTCAGGGTACTCTATGGGTACTCTCTTATGCCATTCATTTATCCTGTGTCATTTCACATGTATCTCAAAATGGAATGTCTAATGCTCTAACTGACAAAAGGCCTGACCACAAAGTACGCTGCAGTTCAGAATCATCCCTGCAGCACAGAGTGGAAGGAAGCTGCAGAGCTCCTAGTCCCAGGCACAGTTCAGAATTAGCCCTGCAGCACAGAGTGGAAGGAAGCTGCAGAGCTCCCAGTCCCAGGCACCAAGGTGCAACTCAATCTGCAGAGTGCTTTCTCAGCTGCTTTTGGTGGCGTCTGGAGAGTCCTTTGGGATTGCTCTGTAGGGTAGAAAGGTCAGATTTTGAGGAAGATCGGTAGCCCACATTCTCTGCTTTTATGGGCTTGATGATATGGCCCGGCTTGGTGACAACCTTGGGAATAGTCAGCTTTTGAAAGGCCCTCGGGGTGTTCCAGATGGCCCCCACAGGGCACTGGATGGTCCTTTCAAACTGTTGCTGGTAGGTGAATGGGTGTGGAAGGACCTGCACCTGATGAGCTGCTGCACAGATGTTGCGCTTCTCACTAACAATCACATTGGGCAAATTCTTGTCTTTCCTTTGAGAACCTTCAGGGGCTTTAATAAGCAAACAGCGTCTTTTCTTGGTGCTGGGCTTCAGACCCGCACCAACCCACTCGCCCCAGCCAGGCAACGTCAGGTCCAAGTTTGGCTTATTTGCCTCTATAGCTTCCTTCTTGTCTTTCAAGAAGTCTTTGATGACATCATCCCCAGCAAAAGCTTCCTCGATCAGCTGTCTTTGGTGTCTCTCCACTTCGTCTTCCAGCTGCTCCTCTGCTGTGGGAAACGCCAAGGATTGCACAGAAGGAGACTTTGTACTTAGAAGGTTCTGTAGCTCAATCATATGCTCCTCCTTTCTCTTCTCCTTTGCAGTCCCCACTGAACTCAGTTTTGGCTTCCTGGGTTGATCATTCAGCTTCTGAGATAAGACCCTCAATTCAGGTAATACCTCCTCGCTGTTAGAATCTTTGGTTTCTTGTTTGCCCACTGGCTTGGCATTGTGGTTGAGCTTAGATCTTTTTCTAAGGAATCCCCTTTGCTCAAATTCTTTCAACAAAATATCTTCCTGTGCCAATGGACTTTCATCTCCCTCACTTTCAGAACATTCACAGGCCACCAGCTCAGGCAGTTGCTCAGGCTCTGTCTGGATGTTATCCCCTTTGGGGTCACTGTTACAACTCCTGAGCATCCAGGGGTTTGGAGCATCAACATTCATGCACAAGTCATTCATCCCATCAGGGGCAGGGAGCTCTCCCTCTGCTAGACATCCCTCCTCTTCCTCACTCTCTGGAACCACCTGGAGTTTCTGTGTCAGCGCTTTGTTCTTAGCCAACTGCTCCTGCATAGCATGACGGGCCTCCAGGTCAAATTTGGCCATTTTTGCCTTTGACTTGGCCCATTTCCCACTGTCCTGGTGCTTAAGGCTCATTCGCTCCATCATTCTGGCCTTTTCAATTTTCCCCACTTCTTCCAATGCAGCACTCGGATTGTCCTTCCACAGCTGCTCCAACTCTCTTTGGGCTTTCTTAACTTTTCCTTTCTTCACAATCTTGTGGTATTTCTTACTTTTGATTTTCTTCTCTCTTCGAGCCCTGGCCTCATAGTAGGACTGCAAGGCTCGAGCTCTCTGAAGCTCTGCTCGGTGTATCTTAGCCTCTACCAGGCTCATAGCTCTGAGGGAGGCTTTTTCCAAAGGAGTCAGTAAAGGGTCTGTCACTGGCTGCTTGTTCTTATGAAGAAGATTAAAAACCTCCTGCTCCAGGGAGGTTCTGGCTTTCCAGCCACTGAACATGTGTTCCATAGGAGCAACAACTGACGACTCCTTCTCTACGGGGAAAATCAGCTGCTCTGCTTGCCGATTCTTTCCAACAATAGGATCCCATTTGGATAGGATGTGTGAGGTTCTGCTGAAGGCTACTTCCCTACAGATCCGATCAGACTCTTCTTTATTAAGAGGTATCTCCAGAGTCTTCTTTGATCTAACTCTTTTCAGTTGCTTTTTCACCACAGTCAATGAAGGTAACATTTCAGCAGCCCCAAGCAGATCTGAAAGGACCAGTTTTTCACCTGATCCTTCAGAACTGATATTTAACTCTGACACCTTCAAACTAGTCTCAGATCTCTCTGCCAATCTCCACCTATTCTTTCCATCAAGGGCACCAATTGCTTCCAAAAGCTTTTGACACTTTCTTTTTCCATCACTGTCCCCCTCGTCTTCACTTGCACTCAACGGGTAGCTGTTTGACAAATCCACTAGTTGTTCCTGCTGGCTCAAAGCCAAAAGGCCCTCCACATTCCTGGTCAGGTTCATTGTAACAGCCTGCTTTCTCTCACACGGCCTGAAAGCTCTTGACTTCAGAGGAAGGGTCTCGTCTCATGTTTGGATCCATCTATGTACTGCCCACTGACTCTGAGATAGATGTTTTCTGAGAATCTTATTTATTGAGATGTCTAAAGAAGAAAAGACCCAAGTAATTAACCCAGTGAATTCCATATACTAAAACACATAAACCATGCACAAATCAGGCTACAATGACATTCAAGGCTAGCCTGGGCTAAACAGTGATACCGTGTGTCTGACTGCCTTCTTCTGTGCCTCTATCTCTTTTCTCTCTCCTCCCTGAGTGAAAAACACACACACAAAAAGCTAATTAATTATTAAAAGAATTACACTTAAAGCAAGGAAAAGAAAAAGGGAGGTAAAGCAAAAAAGAGCCATGATGGAGAGGCAGACTTATTTACAGCAAGGAATGACTGCAGACTAGGAAGTGGGGGTCCAGTAAAACTCTGCCACAGCACCAGTCCAAAAGCATGACAACGAGCTCAGACAAGATGCCCAATGGTGTTCGGAAACAACTCAAAAGACCACCTTGTTTTTTCTGTGTGCTGGTTGCTAGGCTCCCATCTTACTCCAGAAATCATTTAGTCATTCAACTACTACTTTCTTAGTTGAATCCATGAATGGGTAAGTTTGTGTAAGGTCATACTTTGTCCCTCCTATCTGTTCTGTGCCCCCCACAGGATATCATCCTTACATCCTCCGCATTCCTCCTAAGCAGTTGATGGCTCAGTGCTGCCTGTCGATGTACTCTTCCAAACTCCACTGCCCCTCAACAACCATTGAGTACACCTCCCTCAAAGTCATGCCTTTAAGCCCACCCTGAAGGTTCACTTTGCTTGGCATATGTACTCTGGACCAACAGAAACTCTGTTCTCTAGGCAGCTCATTTAAACCCTTATCATGCCTTGTTCTGCACCTTCATATGCCTTGAAAACTCTTAAGGAATACCTCCCAAAACCCTTTCAATGATGTATGCTTATCTTATTTAACAGACATGTTAACATACCAAATCAAAAATGCTTGCTTATCCAAAAACAAGAGAAGGGAGAGAAAGGGGAAAAATATAAAAAAGAAAAAAAAAAAAAAGAAAAAAAGCAAATTAAAACAGAAGACAAACGGAGGCAGAGAAGTAAAAGAAGCAATAATCAACTGTGTACCCTAAACTATTATCATGTTCTCTCACACTTAATTCTTGAGGTAAGAATTAAAATCTTTGTTACAGAAAGTGAAAAGCTAAAATCAAAGCATGGTGTCACATGCCTGTAATCCCAGCACTTGGGAGACCGAGGCAGGAGGACTCTAAATTAAAGGCTAATCTGGGCTACACAATGAGTTCCAGGCCAGCGTGAGCTATATAAGGAGACCCCATCTTCAGCCACCCCCACCACAAGAACAGAAAGAAAGAAATGGAAGGCTGAGAAAGGTTAACTAGCTCCAATCAACATACCAAGTTTTATACATATTGATGGCAATGCGGCCTTCTCCGCTCAGTAACCCAAGGTTGGTGATACAGCACTCAAGAAGCTGAGGCAGAAGGGTGGTAAGTTTGAGGCCAAACTGGGCTTCACTGCAAATTTAAGGCCAGCCTGGAGTATATGAGACCCTGTTAAAGAGAAAGAAATCCCACCTGAGTTAAAGTCATATGACATAAGGTATTTTTAACTAATAAAAGTAGATGCTTGTTAATTACATGAATGAGAAATACACAATGTCAATCTACTTTCAATGTGAATTTTATATATATACATATTTATACATATACGTACATATATATTCCCATGAAAATTAATCTACAAGTCCTAAGTGTCTGAGATAAAATATAACAAAATAGAGGGCTGAGATGGGCTCAGAGGTAAAGTGCTCACCATGGGAGCATGAGGATTTGACTTTGGATCCCCAGAACTCATTAAAGATGCTGGGTGTGGCAAAGCATGCCTGTAATTCCAGCGCAGGGGAGGTAGAGACAGGAAAGTGATCCCAGGACTTGCTGACTGGATAGTTGGCCAAAACTGAGCTCTAGGTTAAGGGAGAGACCCTGTCTCCAAAGTAAAGTGGAAAGCAATTGAAGACATCTGACACTGCCCTCCAGCTTCCACACATGTACACATGCATACCCACCCACACATACACATACAAAAATACATACAACAAAATCTAGCTAATCCCCCTCAATGTACAGTTTTCTATTTAATGCAATATTTCCTCCAAACTCCACTAGAAAGAGGTTATGATACATGAGAAGTTTCCTTGCTGTGTTTTTATCTATATGACAATGCTGCTTTGAGAAAGATGCTGATAACAAATGAGTAAATCAGAAGGTTCTGTATCCTCTAAACCTAAGTAAAACTGACGAAAATAGTTCATGTTTATAGAGACCTATAGTCCACACACATACCTGACTTAAAACCTCACAAGAAATCTACATGTAGGTTCAATTATTATCTCTATGTGGCAAGGAAACAGAACCAGAAAAATGGGAAATCTACCGCCCATTGTCAGCCGTCTAGTAAGAGAACCAGGATTCAAAGTCAAGGAATCTAAACTCCAAGCTCAAGTCTCTACCACCAATCTGCAACGGAGAAAAAGATGCTACATTTTAGAAGAAAATTCTTAAAGCAAACAAGCATTAATATACATGACTGACAAAATCACAAATGGTTAACCAAGAAAAAAAAGAGAGTATAAGGTTTATTTTCCCTAGTCTTTCATGGGAAAAGTGGTGAAATAACACAAGTAACTGAAAAATACTGCCTTTAAAAGTAGAAATAAAGGTAAAACTAGGTTGATTAAAAGTTACTAAAACCAGCCTTAAAGGGTGCAGCGATTTGATTCATATGTCTCCCATAAACTTATGTGGTCTGAATGCTAGATCCCCAGCTGGTGGCAATTTGGGAACTGGAGCCTCCTGGAGGCAATGTATAGCTGGGGGTGAGCTTATGGGTGTTCTAGCCAGCTTCCCCTCAACAGTTTGGCACACTCTCCTGTTGCTCATCTGATGTTGGCCAGGAGGTGATATCAACCCTCTGCTCATGCCACTGTTTCCCCTGCCATCATGGAGCTTCCCTTCCAATCCCCTTAAGCCAAAATAAACCCTTTGCTGATTTTGGTCAGATGTTTTCTGGCAGCAACAAGAAGTCATCTATCTGCAACAGTAAGTTGGTACCAGAATTGAGGTCGTTGCTATGAGAAACCTGACTGGGTGGCTTTGGGCTTTTGGAACTGATTTGCAGGAGGAATATGGAAAATTTGAAACTTAGGCCTAAGAGACGCCTTGTAGTGTTGTAAGGGTGGCTTCATGGACCATTATGGTCAGAGTGAGATTTGGCTTACAAGGGTAGAAAAAAACTTTGTCAGGACTAGTCTAGAAACATTTTTTGTGAGACACTTGTTGTGCTTTGTCTGCCTGTGTTCTAAGAACTTGTGCAGGGTTGCATTGTATAGAAATGGACTGGTGTAAGCAAATGGAGATGGCACACAAAGAAATAAAATTTTGGGGCTAAAACTGCTGCCCATTCAACTGTAATTGTTTGAAAGATTACAACTATTGAGATTTGGGCCAGGTGATATGCATTGGGACAGCAGGAAGAATGCGGACTCTCTAGAAGTAAAGGACCTGAATGCTGAAGGAATGTCCTGCTCTTCAAAGTGCGCTTTATTCACCCCTGATTGGCAAATTGGCCCCAATAGTACTACGGAGTATAACAAATGTAGGGAAGAAAGGATCATTGAATCTGCAACATGGTTTTGTTTTCTGGAAATGGTCATGGGCAGTGTGCAGCAGACTTGGTGGATTACCTACATGGAGACCCAATGGAGATACCGGGACTTTGGGATGCTGCAAGAAGAGCTGTCAGAACTGAACAGAATATACCTGGGGCTACGAGCAGCTGAGATAGAGGAGCGGAATTGGAATTCCAGGGTCTTGTCACTGGTTAGAGTTGTCAGGCTTGGAGTAACAGAACTTGATGTTTACCTTGTTTTAAAACTTGTATTAGTTCAATCCTTGTTATGCCCAGTGTCATCTTTTGCAGTGTGGGTGTTTATCCTATGCCATTATGGTTTTTGTACTATGGCTCAATTAAAAGACCTTAAATTATGGGAATGTTAGAACAGCTTTGAGAATGATAAAAATGTGGGGACTTTTTAAAGTTGAACTGAATGCATTGTATTTTACATCATGTATGGTTATCAGTCTATGGGGGACAGGGGCAGAATGTGTTGCTTTGATTCAGGTGTGCCCCATAATTTATGTGTTCTGAGTGCTAGGCCACCAGCTGGTGGCAATTTGGGAAGTGGAGCCTCCTGGAGGCAATGTATTGTCGGGGGTGGGCTTATGGGTATTCTAGCCAGTTTCCCCTCACCAGTGTTTGGAACACTCTTCTGTTGCTGTTGTCCATCTGATGTTGGTCAGGAGGTGATGTCCACCCTCTGCTCAGGCCACCATTTTCTGTTCCATCATGGAGCTTCCCTGAAGAAAGCCAAAATGAAACCTTTCCTTCTATAAGCTGCATCTGGTTAGATGTTTATCACAGCAAGGAGAAACTGACTGCAATAGAGGGAAAGTACCCATTATAGTTTTGTACTCCTAAGTATAAGGAACAAAGGTACCTTAAGAGAATTAAAAAAAAAAAAAAAAACTAGCAGAGGGTAGATATGAGAATGTTTAAAAAAAAAAAAGGAAAAAGAAAGAAAAAGGACTTCAGGGTGACTACAATGTCAAAAAAGAAATTAAGACAAACAGCCATATTCAAGAACTTCTAGCCAGGCATGGCGGGAGACACCTTTAATCCCAGAACCTGGGAGGCAGAGGAGGATTGCCATGTGTTTGGGGTCACCCTGAGACTATATAGTGAATTCCAGGTCAGCCTATGCTAGAACAAGATTCTACCTCAAAAACCCTAAATAAATAAGTAGAAATAACTTCTGGTAATAATATTTGTAGTAACAAAAAAGAATGGAAACCTTTTCCCAACAAGGCTAAAGGGAAATAAGTGTGTGGAAGAGCCCTGAAATTTACAACTGTGTCATAGTGAAAATAAATGAACTAAAAAAATAAAAGCAGTAACCATACTGATGAATAACACTGGAGGGGTAAACTGCACAAGAATTATCTATAGAGAGTTTTAAAATGGAGATGCACAGATGTGTAGCAAATCTATGGGAAAATATGTAGGAATAACAATCAAATTCAGAAGTGGGGTTAACTGGAAGATTTGGGGAAAGCATTTCTTCAACTGGATTAAATGTTATACATATTCATAACACTCTACCCCATGGACTGATCCAATATGCCCAATGAGGAGGGTCCAAAATGGGTTGGGACACGGAGGAGGGGCATGGGGGTACCATCACAAGATTTGTTTATACAATGTACCTAATTATCAATAATAAAAATATTTAATTTTTTGGGCTGGAGAGATGGCTCAGCGGGTAAGGCACTTGCCTCCAGTGCCTAAGGCCCCCGGTTCAATTCCCCAGGACCCACATATGCCAGACCCACAAGGTGGTGGCCCTGGTGCACGCTCACGCTCGCTCTCTCTCTCTCTCTCTCTCTCTCTCTCTCTTTCTCTCTCTCTCTCTCTCTCTTTGCTTGAAAATGAATAAAGAAAATATTTTTAAAAATATTTAATTTTTTTTAAATGGCATGCAGTATTTCTCAGACGAAAGTAAAAGACTAAGATAGGCACAATGGTGGAAGCCTGTAAACCTAGCACTTGAGGTGAAGGCAAGACAATCAGGAGTTCAAGGTCCTTTTCAGGGAGCTTAGGCCTAGCCTGGGTAATATGAGACCCTATCTCAATCTCACAACTACCACAGCCACCACCACCACAAAAACCAAGAGAAACAGCCAGGCATGGTGGCTTATAATCCCAGCATTTAGGAGGCAGAGGCAAGAGGATTACCTGAAATTCATTGTCTCTGTATTTCCTAATAGCTTCCACTGCTGCACTGATTATAACACAGTAAAACCTTTATGCCCATATGCTTTCTTCCTGTGTACCACACTACAAGGTGGTTCATACACTTCCTTCTTTTCACAAGCCAGGAGCGCTCTGGATCATTTCCAAATTCCCATACAAGACAGGCACTGAATAAATACATGAATGACTGAATCAATGTCCCTGTACACATTATAACAAGTACCTCTGAAGATAAGTAGATGGCTGTATTTGGAGGTACTCATCCAAAGAAGTGAGCTTTTAAAGTATCTTCAATTCTAAATAAATTATAGATCAACTGAGCCCAGTGAATCATCCTTCAAAATGGTAAGCAGCGTAGTATGTAAGTAAACAGATTTTAGTAACAGATGATGAAACTTTAACTAGAAAGAATGAAGGCAATTAAAATGTCAAAGACTGAAGGTGTCAGAATTTTCCTATGAAACCAAAAATAATCATGTAGAGAAGAAATCACGAGATCATAAAAAGCTACAACCACAAGTGATAAAAGTGTATGCCCTCTGAGCTGAATGAAATCAAGACTAAACCACGTATTAAATCAGTTTCACACAGTGTTTGCCTGATGTGGTTTTCAAAAAGACTGGGTCATGAGTCAGCTAAAACTGAGTTAATTTTTAGGAATTTAACAATTCTTGATAATTTTAAGCAATGTGCTTAGGGGTCTGTGATAAAGAACTGACAGATTTAGATGGGGTCCATTTCAGGCCTGTTACAACAAAGCAGAGCCCCCATCATGCTTTGGATCCCAACTCCTCAACTCCATTGACTCAGGTTAGAAACCAGTAACCCTTTCTCATCTATAATTCTCTCTAAAGCCTTCCCTTCAACATTTAAGCACGTTGAAATTAAACTCTTAGGAAAAGCTTCATATATATATATATATATTTGTATCCCTTTTCCTCACCTCCTGTGTAGGTACAACTCCCGATCCACCCCAATCAATACTTCTTGTAAGTCAAAGGCCCTCCATGGTATTCCAGTCAATAGATCCTGGTTCCCAAGCTTTCTCTTATAGGAGCATTCCACAGTGTCTCCTGCAGTTACTATAACTGTCCTCTCACTTCCCTGTCAACTTGATTGATTTAAGTGAGGAGAAAATTTTCAAAGCACACCTCTGGGAGAAAAGCAGAAGACAGTAAGATCATGACAGTTCTGACCTAATCAACACATGAATTCTTCAGTGGACTCCTAAAATGGTATTACTGGAAGTTGGAGCTCTGGGAGGAAGGAGGCCACTAGGGACATGTCATTGGGTTTATATCCTATCTTGGGCCCAACCTTATTCCCTTCTGTTACCTGGCCACATTGATATGAACTGCTCTCTTTTACTGAGCCCAACTCCCCATGATGGAATGACATCTTTGAAACCTTGAGCCAAAATAAATTCTTTTGCTTCCATAGGGTATTTTGGTCACAGTAGCACAAAAGTAACTAATAAACCTCTCCTCTCTTCTACCTCTATATCTAATCTACCTCCTATACAAGTGCTTTGCAGACAGCTGGTCTTCAGCACGAATTGTCCTGTACTGTCCTCATGCATGTTTAGTATTTATGTACCTAGCAGTTTATAGTTCCCAATTCATGCATACCATGGTTTTTTGCCATCTACAAGCTGAAATATTCAAGTTAAATTACTCAGTAAAGTATAAACCACAACTTCGGATAATTATAAAGCTGCTAACATGGTACTAGAAAAGTCTATCACTTACAGAATAGCTTCCATGAGGAAAAAAATCTAAATCACATCTTCAAATCGAAATCTCACAAAATATTCTTGCCTTCCAAGTAATCATCAGGAAAAAAATTAAGTGCTACAGGAATATTAAAGTTTTAAGTAACTTGAAGGTATAGGTGATGGACTGCTGAAAATGTTCTCTGTCTCATCCAGATTTCCTGCGATGGAAGCTGGAATGATATTCTGGATGGACACAGAAATTGAAATCAAAAGATTTCCCGTTACTCCCAAGCTCTTGGGCTATGTACACTTAATAAAAGCCTCAGAAAGCAAGACTGTCATCTTGTAAAACCTCACCAGCCAATTCTTTAAAAAGCTCCCTGGATTTCCATCGAAATCACAATCTTGACTATAATCTTCACTCACTCAATACCTTTCCTTTATTGCACATAACCCTAATTTGCAATCACATATTTATCTGTACAATCATTTGCTTGGAGTCTGTTTCCTGCCTAAGGGCACAGAGACACGACAATCCTGATCCTGCTGTATTCCTAGCAGTTAACAAGGTGTATGACATATAATAGAAGGTAAAAGACTAGTTGAGCAAGAATGAGCTAGTAATTTCCTCTTAATTTTCCTTCATTTCTTTCTTCCTGATTTTTTTTCTTCAGGGAGGAGGACATCTTAGATGCGTAGTTTTAAGGCACTCAGCCCAAATTTGTTGCAAATCCAGTAACTGAGCCCCAAAGACATGGGGTGACAATGATGCCTCCAACAACACTGCGATGTCACAGAACCAGCGTAGGCTCTACACAAATAGGTGACAAGAGACAGTCTGTGCCAGGGACTCCAGTTCAAAGTCACAACACTTCTCTGGGATAAACTAACAGACTGAGGAGCTACTCAGTAGCATCAAACTGCAGCTCTCCTGGTCACTGAGACCCAAATCCTCTGCGGAAACTGTCGGGCTAGCAACCAGAAAAGGTGGTCAGGTGAAGGGCTGTGGGTTTAGACCAGCTCCTCTGAACCCAGCTTCTCCTCTGATCAGACCTGAGGCTGGCTTCTCTGGCTGGAAAAAAAAAAAGGAATTACGATGACCTGGACTAGGGAGAGCTGTAATCAAGGCAACTCCATAATGCCAGCTCGCTCTGATCACTTTCCCCAAGCCTGGCCCTCTCTAGCGTCCACGTAAATCTTCAAGACGTTCCTCTACGCTATTCTGGAAGGGCCTTGGGTTACGTTTTCTATAAAACAAACGACCTGTGCAAACCCGTTCGAGCCGGTGCCTGAGGTTCACCACGCGTGGTGGCGTGCACCCTGCACGGCGGGCTGGCGTGGAGCTGGAGCCACTTGCTCACCAGTGGACCTGCAACTCCTCGCCAAGCCAGGGGTCCCCAGCCCAGGCCCAGCTCCAGCGCCTGCCTGCTCACGGGGTCCTTCCGCGCCCGCCCGCCCGCGGGGCTCCGAGCACTCACCTGCCCCGCGCCCACGCCTCCCAGCCGGCCCCCAGCTCGCCCGCCCGCCGGGAACCAGACGGCTCAGGGCCTCCCCGCAGCTCGCAGCCCGCAGCCCGCAGCCCGCAGCCCGCAGCCGGGGCCCCTCGGAGCCGCACGCACCGAGGCCGCGCACTCACCACGCCACGCCGCGCCGCGCCGCGGACCCCGGGCTCCAGCCCACGCAAGCCCCGCGGAGCCCCGGAGCCCCCACGCCCAGCCCTGCCGGCGGCGGCCGCTCAGCGAAGGAAGGGACGGGCGGACGGACGGGCGTCCCCGTCGACGACGTCGTCCCACAGTCGCGTCGACAAAAGCCCGGGTCGCTCCCCGGCGCCGGCGGCGCAGCGTCTGTTGAGCCGGGAGCCCACGACGCGCGCCCCGGGGCGGGCGCTCGTTGCATATGCAAAAAAGGTCGACGCCCATTGGCCCAAGGGCGGTGGCGCGTGCGGGGCTGGGCCTATCGGAGGCCGGCCGGGGCAACGCGGCGCCGGCGGCCCGGGGCGGGGCGGGGCGGGGTTACTACGGGTCATTCTGCCCAGCCGCCGGGACCCGGGTGCAGCCGGCGGGCGGCGGGCGAGGAGAGGGCGGGCGGCGGGCCGCGGGAAGGGTGCGGGGAGGGGAGGGGAGGGGGTGCGGGCGGCTCACCCCAGGCATCGCTGTGGCACATGCATCTCGATTTAGATACCACACTTGCGGTCTGGTTGTTTGTTTGTTCCCCCCCCCATCACCGGACTATATTTACGGTCCCATTTTTGCACCCATTTCTGCAAAATCAAATGACTTTTCGAAACTCCTGGGGGTGGGAAAAGGCCTAGAAACTCCAAGTATGCTCAGTTTGGGATTTTTGTTTGGTTTTGTTTTTTCATTTAATCCCATTTCCCTCCTAAATCTACTCACAGGCAAGTTTCATGTTTGTTTTCAAAGGATAACTTTGTTTTCAAATGACTGCTCATGAACCCGAGGCCCGAGAACACGCAGCTTGTCACTGTGCTTGATTCTGGACACCCCAGGCACGTGCTGTAGGAAGAGCACCCCAGCCCAGCCCACCCCCTGCAGGACACCAGGGACTGTAGGAAGCCCACTTTTCACAGGGGGATTAAGTCTCTCCAGATCCTAAGGAATTATTTAGTTGGTCTGTGAACTCTAAGTAGGTGAAAGGTTGCGATCACGAGCTAGCCTCCAGCTAAAACAGGTATTCATTCACTTCCCAGGGGAGGCTTCCCATCAGGCAGCCGCCCTGACATGATCTAGGTGGAGCAAGGGTGATGCTCTCACCTTGGGCCCCAGCCAGCCCAGCAAGCAGCCCGGCAATTGCTGTCCAAAGAGACATTACTGGTCAGTGAAAGGCGCAAGTCTTAAAAGTGGTAGTTCCGGAATCACGGCAAACCCCTAGTAAAACAAACTTCTAGGACATATTGAATGTCCCCCCCCCACTTCTATCAATAAGCATAAAGCAGATGAGAATAATTTCAGCAATGTCTTCATTATCTCCATATTATAGGATAGATTATGGACATGTATTTACATCTAAAAGAAAATATTCCTTGGAATCAAAACACTGAATTCTAATCTTGTTTGCTATTTAACACTAAAACTAAATTAAAAATCTATTTCTACTCTAGGCTGCTTTGCGTGGTTGGTTTGGCATCTGTTGAGATGGACAGATTGGCATGGTCTCCCAATGTAGCTCAGGTTGGCCTGGACCGTATGTGGACCACACTGGCCTTAAACTCACTGTGATCCTCCTGCCTCAGTCTCCTGAATGCTGGGGCTAAAGTTTGTATGTTTGCTTGTTTGTAACAGGGTCTTATATGGTTGCCTAGGCTGGCTTGGTATCCACTGTGTGGACCAGGCTAGCCTTAAATTTCAGACAATCCTCTCGCCTCACCAGGGCTTGCTTAATGAAAAAAAAAAAAAAAAAGTCCCCATAAAGCTTGGTGTAGAGGCTTATCCCTATAATCCCAGCACTGAAGAGGCTGAGCCAGAAGGATTGCCCTAAATTTGACATCAGCCTAGGCTGCATAGTGAGTTCAAGGCCAGATTAGACTTCAGGGTAAAACCTTGTCTCAAAGGAGACAAAAATCACTGACCCGTTGTTTTTCCCTTTCAGGGGCCCAGGGCTTTACCACTTATGTAAATCCTCAACTCCATGTTTGCTTTTCTTTTAAAGAGGTTTTCAGTATCTTTTAAAAGTTTTATTTTAATTGTGTGTGCTTCAAGGCTCCTGTGCCACAGCGTGCATGTGGGAGGTCAGAGAACAGCCTGTCTTCTTGCACATTCTTTGACACAAGGTCTCTGGCCACTGCGAGCCAACACATCTGGCCAGCTTCAATCTCTTGGCTCCACCTGCCATTGTGGGTCCCTTGGGATCATGGACACATGGGCCACTTTGCATCAAGCTTTGCATGGGTGCTGGGAATTAAACTTGGGTTGGCAGGTTTTGCAAGCACTGAGCCATCTCCCCAGCCCTTCGGTATACTTTTTAAGGCTTTTGACAATTACTGAGTTTGGCTGCATTTTTTCTTCTTTTTATAAAAATTCAATTCAGAAATGGTTCATGGCCAACAAACGAAAGCATGTAGAGGAGGTAGACAGTTCTTTTCATCATCTTGATAGTTTTCCAAATTACAGTGATATTAAGTTAAAATGTATGAATACCTAATGAAGGGTTATGTGATCTGTGACTCAACTGTGAAATGCTCTTCCCACATAGTGCAAGGACAGGACCAGCTCATAATTAACATTTTAAGCAGAATTTGGTGGTGTTCTCTCACTTCCAGTGGATAAAGTGGGGGCGGAAGGTACCTGTGATACCATTTGATTTAAGATGTTTCTGGCTTCAAGCTTCAAATTCAAGGCAAGCCTGGTCCACATAGCACTTGGGCACTCCTACCTTCATTTGTTCTACTTTGACTTGACACCTTCCACGTGTAAGAACATGTCACTGGTTCCTGTCTCCCCCTCTCTGTTATCTACAGCTACCTCACACTCCGGCTGACATAGATGGAGTCACTGCCCCTGCTTGCCTTCTGTGCCTGGGTAGACTGAAATCGCTGAAACCAGGAGCTCAATAAACCTTTCCTCCCTTCAGTTAGATCTGTCAGGCATTTGGGTCACAGCAATGCAAATACACAAAGTAATTCACCAATACTAGTTTTGACTAGTCTTCAAAATCTCAAATCCTTGTCTATCCCCCTTTCCATCAGCTTGCTACTTTCAACAAATACAGAAAGAAGCAAATGGACAATTTGTGAGAACTCAGTGTTGATGAGATACCCCAGCATAGCCTTTCCTCTTCCTCGATATTGAAGCAGCTCTGAGAAATGGTCATTTCCTTCACTACCTTAGTATCTGGTTTTCACAAGTAATGGTGTGAAAAATATAGTGTCAATGGGTATAAAGAACTTGATACATCCATTTCAAAAGCTTAATCTATACATACAATCCAAGCTAGAAGATCATTTATAAAGCATGATGTCCAGAATGGACATCTTTGTATATTCTTTCCAGCATCCTTCCACCACTGTTCCTATTTAAAGCCGTCCCTTCCCTTAGGGCAACAGCCTGTCTTCATTCTGTGTGTTTCTGCAAGAACTGTGGTTCACCCAACCTTATGACCACACCAGCCACAGGAATAAGTATAGAATCCAACCCTGTAATGAATGAGAGCATTACTTTCACCCTTGCGCAGATATTGAAAGGGTGGTCACATGATCTGGGGAGGACCAATCAGAGTCCATTCCTGACAGTTTACACCTTTATCTTGAGGAAGAGAGATTTGGAACCTAGTCTCTAGTAAAGCCTCAGAAGCCATCAGGCCTACATACAAAGGGGAGCCCAGGATCCCCAGCTGCAGTATTGAGGTCAGCACCCACTCCTCTTCTCCCAGATGAGGGGGTTAATTCACAGGTGTGTATATTTCTTTAAGCTACTTTTGGCTCCTTTTCAACTCACACTTCCTGACAGACAAACAGAAAAATGGAAAAAAGGATGTAAAAATAAAATTCATTGAAGCTTAGGAAGAAGACTTGTCGCTGTTGGAAATTGAGGCCAGGCAGCATTTTGTCAGGCCTGCACCAGTCCTGAGTGTCCGTCTGCCCTATCATCTCATCTCTGGAAAGCCGGAATCATGTTTCCAGGGTTTCTTTTCCTCCCTGCCCAGAGACACACAGCTCGGGTTTCCAAATGAATACAGCAAAATGATGTATAAAGCAGTGTTTTCTTTGACCCAGGTCTTCTCACTGAGTCCTTTTCTCTTTTTCTGTCCTGGTTAACTCAGGGAAAGGTTTGAAATTTCCACCAATTATTCTCAAAAGGTTAGGATTGTATAATAGAATTTATTAAATTAACGTTACATGCTGGATTAGTTACTCTGCTCATTGCTGCAGCCAAATACCTGACAAGCAGCTTAAGGGAAAAAAAGGATTTATTTTATTTTAAAATTCCAGGGGTATAGTCCACCCTGGCAGGGAAGGTGTGGTGGTTTGAACTGAGTTGTCCCCATAAACTCCTGTGTGCTAAGTGCTAGATCCCCAGCTGGTGGCACTTTGGGAATTGAAACCTCCTGGAGGCTGTGTGTTGTTGGGGGCTGTTGTATGGTTTGTTGGGGTTGTTGTATGGATGTTCTAACCAGCTTCCCCTTGCCAGTGTTTGGCACACTCTCCTGCTGCTATTGTCCTCCTGATGTTGGCCAGGAGATGATGTCCAGTCTCTGCTCATGCCACAGTTTCCCTGTCATCGTGGAGCTTCGCCTTGAGTCTCTTCCCCCCACAACCTGTTTTTGATTGGATGCTCTGTGCAAGTAGAGAGAGGCTAACTGCAACAGAAAGCATGTGGAAGGAGCTTGAAGCAGAATGGGTCACATGGTGCCCACAGTCAGGAAGCAGAGAGTGTGGGATGCTGGTCTGCAGTCCAGGATGTCCAGCCCATGAAAGGGCTCAACCCACATTTGTCTTCCCACCTCAAATAACCTAATCTAGAAAATCCCTCACAGACATTTCCAGGGATTTGTTTCCATGGTGTGTTATTTTGTTTTGTTTTGTTTTGTTTTGTTTTGTTCGAGGTAGGGGTTCCCTCTAGCCCAGGCTGACCTAGAATTCACTATGTAGTCTCAGGCCTGCCTCTTGCCTCTGCCTGCCCAGTGCTTGGATTAAAAGTGTGAGCCTGCACACCTGACTATGTGGTGACTCTAGATCTCATCAAGTTGACAGATTAACCATCACACATACATATAATTTTATTTAATTTGATAACTACACCATGAAGCATTTCATTGAACCCGTTTGAGGTGTCTGTCTGAGATCTTGAAAGCAGTGGGTATGAGAAGCTGGACTTCCCTCCAGGTCTTTCTGGTTTCCTGAAATCAGCATGATTTTTCTCCACACTACATTGCTTTCCAGAGAACAGTGCAGGACTGCCTTTTTCCTGATGCCATTCCTCACACCACATCAAAGCCCATGTGCTTGAATATTTTAGAAACATGCTTCACATTCTATAAGCCTCTGTGTAAAGTAGCAGATTAGATAAGTGTATTAGTCAGTGTTCTCCAGAAGAGCAGAGCTAATAGAAAGAATATATACTGTACAGAGGATTTACTAGATTGGTTTACAGAATACAGGTTGGGCAATCCAACAACTGCTATCTGCAGGCTGGAGAGTCTGAGAACCTGGTCAGCAGTCCCCATCTAAAGGCCTGGGGAATTCCTGGAGAGCCTCTAGTTCCTATATCTGGGAAAGATGCAGCTACAGGGTCGATGCAGGCATCAGTGAGTGACAAGGGCAGCCAGGCAAAAGGCCCTGAGTTCTCCTGGGTTTCCTCTATCCATAGTCTGCCCCTGGAAGGGCTGCCCACTCTGTTAATCTTTCCTGAAAGCTCCCTCAGGGACCCCCACCCCCAACAGGCATGTCTCTTACTTGATTCCTAATCTGATTGAGTTGACAATAGAATTTAACAGTCACAATAAGTAATCACAACATAGGGCCTGAAATGCATGAAAAACTAAAATGCAAAGAAATTTGAGAAAATGCACTTCCTGTTGTCCTCTCCTACTGACTACTGGGAAAGACTAATGAGAAAAGCAAAGAAGGAAGAGGAAGACAAGAAAGAGGAAATTCCTAACAGATAAGAAGTACTTAAAACAGAGTCATTTTCCAGGACTGGGAATGTAGCACAATTGGTAGAGTACTTGCCTAGTACGTATAAAGCCCTGGGTTCAAGTCCCAATATGGCATTAAAAAAAACTGGCATAGTGTCTGTCCAATGCCATAATCCCAGCACTCGGGAGGCAGAGGTAGGAGAATTGCCGTGAGTTCAAGGCCACCCTGAGACTACATAGTGAATTCCAGGTCAGCCTGGACTAGAGCAAGACCCTACCTCGAAAAAACAAACAAACAAACAAAAAAAAAAAACTGGCATAGTTCCAGTTCCAGTTGAAGACCCACTGGATCCACTGAGCGGATCTCTTAGCCAATTAGCAAATTGTTGATTACCCACCTACGTTTAGTGCCACTATTGCACAGATGAGCACTTCTTGGTTTTCTGGTCTCTACCATATATCAGTGTCTTCAGCATTCTGGTAGCATCATTCAGTGTTGTATATCAGTGACCTCTGCTTTCTTGGAATATCATTGGCCATTTTCCCCTGGCAGCTTGTGTAATGCCTTCTAGCACTACACATGCTACCATCTAGGAGCTGGTTACCATTCTGGATCCATCATGGTCTCTCTGTTGTGTAACAACGGTGTGGTATCTTCAGCAATAGGGTCTTATCTTTTGCCTGGGGTGGGTATTCAAGAGCTTTGACATAAGCCTATATTGTTTTGGGGACCTCATGGGTCTCTTCGATCAACAGCTCCGTGTGGGAAATAGCCAATGACTGGGGCAGGGAGTTACAGGCACAAGCAATTTGTCTTGGGGTTAGGCTTCCTCCTACCCTATTCAGGGCCCTTCTTACCAGATGATGCCCACAGCTTCCTCAAGAGCTCACTTTATGAAAATAGGATTTTATGGTATCATTCATTTTATGGTATTTGGTTTAGATCGGTGTATAAGTCCTTCTGCCCTTCCCTCCCCCCCATTCCTTCCATCCCCTTTGTCAGTCTCTTAATTCACCTGTCAGGTTTGCTTACTGTTCAAGCTTAACCTGGTTAGGAACAGCATATGAGAGAGACTATGACTCTCTGTTCTTGTGTGAAGTCACTAAGAATGATCTATTCCAATTCCATCCATTTTTCTTTAAATTTCTTTATGTCATTTTTCCTTTAAGCTGAGTAGAATTCCATAGTATAAATGTACCATAACTTTGATATCCATTCGTCCGGTGATGGGCATTTGGGTTGATTCCAAGTTTTAGCTATTATGAATTGAGCTGCTACAAACATAGTTGAGCAAATATCTCTGTGCTGAGTTGTGACATCTAGAGGGTAGATTCCCAGTAGAGAGATATCTGGGTCCATTAGTAGCTCTATATCCATCCTGTTCAGGAGCCTCCACACTGCTTTCCATAGTGGTTGTACAAGTTTGCAATCCCACCAGCAGTGAATGAGGGTTCCTTTTTCCCCACATCCTCACCAGCATCTGTTGTTGTTGGATTTTTTTAATGATTGCCATTCTGACTGGAGTAAGTGGACTTTTGTAATGAAAACATTAAAGCACTCAAGAAGGAAATTGAGGTGTGTGTGAAAGATGGAAAGATCTCCCATGCTCCTGGATAGGTAGAATTAATATTGTAAAAATGGCAATTCTTCCAAAAGCAATATACAGATTCAGTGCCATGCCAATAAAAATCCCAGTTTCATTCTTTACAGACATATAAAAAATAATCTCAAAATTTATCTGGAATAGCAAAAAGCCTGGGATAGCCAAACCTATCCTAGGTTTAAAAAAAAAAAACTCCTCAGGGGGTATCACCATTCCCAATCCAAAGATATACTTCAAAACCAGAGTAACAAAAACAGCATGGTACTGGCATAAAAACAGACAGACAGACCAATGGAACAGAATTGAAGACCCTGCTCTTAGTTTGATTAAGTATAGTTACTTGACCTTTAACAAAGGTAGCAGCAATATTCACTGGTAAAAAGATAGCATCTTCAACAAATGGTGCTGGAAAACTGGATAAATACATGTTTAAAAAATGATTTTAAAAAATGTTTTAAAAAAAATCCACTCCTCTCACCATGCACAAAAATCAACTCTAAATGGGTCAAAGACATCAACATAAGACCTGAAACTTTGAAAATCCTAGAAGAAAAAATAGGGGGAACTCTCCATGAGATAGGCATAGGGAAAAACTTCCTGAACAAAAACCTCCAATAGGGCTCTCTCTCTCTCTCTCTCTCTCTCTATATATATATATATATATATATATATATATATATATATATATATATATATATATATATATATATATATATACATATATATATATGTATATGTATATGTATATATCTGCTTGAAAATGAATAAATAAAATATTTTTTAAAAAAAAAAACTCCAATAGCCCAGGAAGTATAACAGTCACTTAACCAACGGGATCCCATCAAGCTAAAAAGCTTCTGTCCAGACAAGCATACCATACTCAGAGACAATAGACCACCATCAGACTGGGTGATAATCTTTGCCAACCATAACTTGGACAGAGGCCTAATATCTAGAACTAACAAAGAACTCAAAAAGTTAAATAATAAAAAGTCAAACAGCCTTCTCACAAAATGCGGCACTGAAGTCAACAGAGAATTGACAGAGGAGGAAACACAAATGGCCAATTTTTATTTAAGAAAGTGTTCATCATCCTTAATCATCAGGGAAAGGCAAATCAAAACAAAACATTTTTGATCCCTCTCCACCCTTCAAAACTCGCCCATCCGGTATCTTGTGAAGAAAAGCCGATTCTCTACTGCTTGTAACTTTGTCTTTAATTGCTTGTTCGTTTGTGACAAGTGTTCACTATATATCTCAGCCTCTTCTCTGATTCTCAGTCCTCCGCCTCAGTCTCCCATGAGTGTGATTATGGGCATGTCCCATCATGCTCAGCGCTTAACGTGCTAATCGGGCAACACATGCATGGAAAAGTTACTAAGATATACATATATAAAAGGCACAGTGAAAGGACTGGAACAAGGTATCACGAACTGAGGAGAGGGGGAATAAAGTGAGACAGAAATGAGAGATGTTCATCTTTTGTTCCATGCATTTCCCATTTTAAATCTATCTTATTAAGTTCATCTATGTTACTTATATAATTTTTAAATGAATACAAAAAATCCATGGGAAAATTGTATGTTAATTCATCTTCCTTTTCTCAGGAAAGATTTTTAGAGGGGATTCTTAAGCCCCCCCAAAAAAGTTTGGTTAGGTCCAATGTGATGGGTGGCCTAAAAATCTCAACCCATGGAAGGCAGAGGAAGAAGTATTGCTATAAATTCAAGGCTAGCCTGGGCTACAGAGTGAGACCCTGTCTTAAAACAAAAAGTCAATGCAGTTTCAGTTATCTCTGGACTTGGATGGTAGAGTGAGAGAAGAGATGTTTGTTAGGGATTTTTGTTTTATTTAGTTTTGCTTTGTTTGCTTAAGTGGTTGGTTGGTTGGTGGGTGTCCTAGACAGCTCATGCTCCTGGGATGAACCTCCAAACCAGGCACAGTTTATGGGAGGACGAAGGGATTTATTTAAAGCTTCGCAGATCCAGCAGAAACAAAAACCACCACCAGCAACTCCAAAAGAAAGCAAGTACTCTCAAGCAGCCAAATTGCAGGAACCCCAGACAACACACAGACTGCTGTCTGTATAGGTATAGCTGGAGGTTTAAACCCCCTCCCAGAAACACCTTAGGGCTGGACTCTGGAGTCTAGCTACATTGACAACTCACAAGCTTTAACAAACTCCTAAATCCATTACGGGGACATCCATTCAAACTACTACAGTTGGTTAAAATTTTTTTAGACTGTTTCTCACCCTGTAATCTAGGCTGGCCTTGAACTCACTCTATAGCCCAGGCTCTCCTAGAATTGAGCCAATCCTCAAGTCTCAGCTTCCCAAGGCTGGGATCATGGTCATGTACCACAACACCCAATAAGAAATCATTTCCTAGGCACACATCATTCATTCAATGTATCATTCTCCTCCTCCTCCTCCAAAAAGTGGTGCATGCATCTGGAGTTCATTTAGAGACACTGGAAGTCTCAGTGTCCTCTCTTTCTCTCCTTACAAATAAATAAATAAATAAATAAATAAATAAATAAATAAATAAATAAATAAATAAATAAATAAATATTTTTAAAAGATGAACTCTTTTCTCAGTCATGTGCATCTCCAGTAGGAGTTTACCCCATGAGGTTGCTCAGTACAAACTTTTTCCAATGTTGTGCTTTTATGTTATAGTCCCAGAAGTCACTCATGGATAATTGCAGTTACCTTCTGGTTACTAGGTCAAAAGCCAGAAGCAGCTGATGAGGAAAAGGGGTTTATTTTGGCTTACAGTCTGGAGGGGAAGCTCCGTGATGGCAGGGGAAAGTTGTGGCATTAGCAGAGGCTGGACATTACCTCTGTCACAGCAGATGGACTACAGTCACAGGAGAGTGAGCCAAATTCTGGCAAGGGGAAGCCAATTATAACCCCCCTAAACCTGGCCCCTGAAATACACTTTTAGCAAGCAAGGTTCCACCTCTGAAATTTCCATTAGTTGGCAATCACACATTCAGAACACATGAGTTTATGGATGATAATCTGATTTAAACCACCACAAAGGTAAAAATTGGGAGTCCCTCTTCCACAAAGTTCCTAGCCAAAGATGGCCTTGAACTATTGATCTCCTGCCTCCACCTCCCAACAGCAGGATTACAGGCATGAGCCACCATGTCCAGCCCCTTCTACTTCTCAAGCGTGTCTGCTACAATTTCCTTCTGTAATAATTAGCTGGATACAGGTACTATACAAGAAAATCAATGTTACAGTAGTGTGTCAAGGTGGAGGATAGCGTGTTACACAGGCTGAGCAAGGGGGAAGCCTGTGAATCAGCTCAGGTGATGAAGGAAAGCTTCTAAGAGTATATTTGAGCTATGTCCCTAAGGACATGTAGGAGCTAGGTAAAGAAGTGGAAGACAAGGGAGTAAACAGACATTCTAGGTAAACACATAGCATTTGCTAAAGCAAAAGCCACAATGGGCCATGACAGGTGTTGGAAGTCTCGAGTAAGCAACATAACTACAGCTCAGGCTGTGCTGTGAAATGGCATGAGAACATATGGGAAAGAACAGGAAAGGGCTTGCCAGCCAGTCCAGCCTGAATCACTTAATTTTATCCTGTAAGCAAGCATTAAGCACTAAATGCTTTTAAGTAGAAGACAAAGAAAAATATGACCAATGTGGTTTCATTTGTTTAATCACTCTCTGGGGAGTAGGTTGCAGAAGACAGCCTGGAATTAGTAGTCTGAACTACTGAAAGGAGGAGCTGGGCATTGCACAGTGAGAGTAGAAGAGAAAAACGGGATTTGCAATAGAGGAATAAAAGAGATGGAGTGGATAGGATGGAGAAAATGAACAGGGTGATGGAAAAGGAAAAGAGAACAGGGTGGGAGAGTCTAGGGATGGTCCTTGTAAGTTTCCAGAGTGGGAACAGAAACTACAGTCTAAGAAGAATGCATGTGGTTGGAGACACCTAAAGGATAAAAGATATCATGATCTAAGTTGAGAGACCTAAGTAGTAAGACCTATCAGTAGCAATGTGCAGTGGTTGGGAGTGTTCATAACATGAAAAAGTGAGAACAGACCATGGGTGGTGGTGTTACCTTCTCATTGCTGAGACCAAGCACCCAACCAAAAGTAGCTGATGGGAGGAAAGTTTTTATTCTGGTTTACAGTCTTGAGGGGAAGCTTCATGATGTCAGAGGAGAGAAGAGAGGCTGGACATCGCCTCTGTCACAGCATGTGGGAAACAGCAGCAGGAAAGTGAGCCACTAGCCCTGGCAATCTGCGGGGTAATAAACCTCAAGGCCCACCCCCAGAAACACCCCCCCTCCGGCACGTGTCCACGTCCCAAGCATTCCAAATACATGAGCTTATTGGGGACATCTGACTCAAACCACCACATTGTGTGTGTATCATCAACATTTGAATCATCTTTATATAAAGAGTAGTCAGAAAGAAGAAAACCGCCAGGAGTGCTGGGAGGCTCACACCTGTAATCCCAGCACTCAGGAAGCCGAAGCAGGTTGACCATATTGAGGCCAGGTTGGGATACAGAGTGACCCTGTCTCAAGAAACCAGATCATAAACCAGGTGTGGTGACACAAATCTATAATCCCAGCAATTTGAAGTCAAAGGCGGGAGGATTTGTGCAAATTGAGGCCAGTCTGATCTGCATAGCTAGTTCCAGGTCAGTCTGGACTACAGAGAGAGAGAGAGAGAGAGAGAGAGAGGTATGAAATGGTACAATGAGCAAATCTGCCTTAGCAAGGACAGAGTCTCTATGGCCACTTGAAAGTCTCAGGCTGCCTGATTCCCCTGCTCTGGCCCCCAACAGAAGAGCCAGCTGTGGCACGTTGACATTATTTGACTTCTCTCTGCTCTCCTATGTGTTGTGAACATGTGCTTTGGTTCACTTCTGCATGCTTGGCTGTCTTCCATATAATGGATGGTATCAAGCACATGAAGCATTAGTTCCAAGCAAAGCTTATCTTTATGAATTATCAAACAGACTTTGTGGGAAAGCTAATTTCTCTCTCTCTCTTTCTCTCTTTCTCTCTCTCTCTCTCTCTCTCTCTCTGTCTCTCTCTCTCGTCTTTGTTGGCTTGTTTTGAAAGAGGGTCTCACTATAAAGCCCTGGCTGGCCTTGAACTCACAGTGACCCTGCTACCTCTGCCTCCTGAGTGGTGAGATTATGGACATGGTGAGATTTTAGACATGTCTGGTTTATGTGGTTCTGGGGATTGAACCTACAGCTTCGTGCTACCATCTGAGCCGCATCCCCAGCTCTGAGATTTGTCATTTTTATTTTGCTTTGTAAATGGGTTTTTAAAAGATTTTTGTTTTTGAGGCAGGGTTTCACTCTAACCTAGGCTGACCTGAAATTCACTCTGTGGTCCAGTCTGGTCTCAAATTTACAGAAACCCTCCTATCTGAGTCTCTTGAGTATCAGGATTAAAGGCATAAGCTACAATGCTCAGCAAAGATTTAATTAGATGCAATAGTGTACAACTTTACAAGTATTTTGAAGAATTTTTTCATTACCACAAAAAACCCTCTGTATCCATGAAGCAATGTACCTTCCTGTTCACCCCATCCTCTGAATGTCCTCATAATCTCTATGAGTGTGCTTATTCTAGCTATTCTGTGTAAGTGAAATCATACTAATCTGTCCTTCTATATCTGCTATATTTTGTTTAGCATAATATTTTCAAGGATTGTCTATTTAGTAGCATATGTCAGAACTCCATTCTTTTCTATGGCCAAATAAGCTCACCGTGTGGATAAATGACCATCCCGTTGAGCACATGGATGGATGGCTTCTATCTTTCAGTTACTGCAACAAACATCTGTCTGTATCGTGTCTGCTTTAGTCTTTGGTTTTCATTTTTAAAAATATTTTTATTTATTGATTTTCAAGCAGGGAGAGAAAGAGAGGGAGTGGGCATGCCAGGACCTCCTGCCACTGCAAACAAACTCCAGACGTATGGTGCCACTGTGTATCTGGCTTTACGTGGGTACTGGGGAATTAAATCTAGGCCATCAGGCTTTGAAAGTCAATACCTTTAACCAGTAGGCCATCTTTCCCGTCCATTTGGTTTCCATTCTTTTAAAAAATATTTATTTGCAAGCAGAGACATGAGAGAGAAAAAAGAGATAGAGAGAGATAGCGAGAGAATAGACATGTCAAAACCTCCAGCTGCTGAAAACAAACCATATGCATGCACCATTGTGTATCTCACTTGATGTGGGTACTGAGTAATTGAACCCAGCTGGTTCGGTGTGCAGGAAAGTGCCTTATCCCAGAGCTATCTCTACAGCCCTTGGCTTCCATTCTTGAAGAACATACCTTGGAGTAGAGTTTTCCAGCCATGTGGAAATTCTTTGGACAAGCTTTTTGAGAAATTGCTCAATTATGTTCCATATCACTTTACCCCTTCAATTTCTGCCAGTGTACAGGGGCTTGAATTTCTCAACATCCTCACCACTGACAATTATCTCTCCTTTTCCAACTTACGAAATTATAGCCATCCTAGAAAGAGAGAAGCAATACATCATTGTACTTTCATTGTTTTGGATGATCTTTGTCAATATAAGCAAAACAGTTTAGACTCAAATCTAACCAATAATCCAAAGCCTGTCTGGATTTAATTTTATAATATTTGGTATTATTTGAAAGTATCTGCCATACAAACCTAGGACAACTATCTGGCTTTAAAATCTACTTAGAATAATAAATGTGTGTGCACATATCTTACACAAAAGAGGTCAGAAGCTGATCCTTTGCTGGTGACTCTGTAAACCTGATCCATATTATTAAGTAATGTATACTGTCCCCAGGCTGGTTCACAATGACTTATCCAGAAAGGTTGGGTCATTGCTGCAACACTGGACTTCTGATTATGACTTCTTCAATACCATGACAGTTACCGTCTCATTTCTGGGGCAAAACACTCGACCAAAAGCAGCTGGTGGAAGGAAAAGGTTGGTTTGGGCTTACAGTTTCAATAGGAAGTTTCATCATGGCAGGGGAAGTAAGGCAAGAACAAATAGCAGGTTGTCACATATTGTCACATCAACTTGGCAGAAGCAGCCAGAGTAAGCTATTGGGGCTAAATTATAAAATCCCAAGGCCCCCAGTGACATACCTCTCCAGCATGGCTCTACGTCCCAAAGTTCCACTAGTTATGTACAAAGCATGTGGCTTAGTCATAAATATATGAGGCTATGGGGGACATTTTAAATGCAAACCACCTCAAATTTTTTTTAAATAACTAATTGTTTGGTTTCAGGTGACTTCACTACTCCCATCACTGAGAGTTGATAAGAAATGACAGCAATGTCAGTAATGGACAGTAGTGGACAGAAAATGTGATGCTGATTTCTAAGACCAAGAAAAATGACCAGGATTGGATGGCTCACCATTTCATAATAAGTATCAGTCAGAGGACATTCAGGCAACCTTATATGACTCTCTTGAATTCATAAGCACACAGAAAGAAACATTTCATCTATTCCAGCTCCATTCTTACTCAAACTGCCTCTTTAGGGGTATTATTAACATCCTTATTCTACATATGAGAAAACAGATAGAGAAATGAAGTAATTTGAGCCACAATGGTGCTGTTTCACTTCTGGGCAGCCTTCATGATGCCATGTCTTAAAGTATCATTACCACCAACTGGAGGGCTGAAACAACAAGATACAAGTTCAAAGCCAAGGCAACAGCAGGGTTGGCACCTTTTGAAGAATGTAAGCGAGGATATTCCCTTCTCTACCTTCTATTAGCCTCAAGCGTCTCTTGGTTTATAGATGGCATTTTCCCTGTGTCCTCACATTGTCTCTCCTCTACAGATATGTTTGTGTCTAGATTTCCCTTATTTCCCTTTCTCTGTTTATATTTGAGACAGTCGCACACCATGTAGATCTGGCTGACCTCACATAGGCAATCCTTCTGTCTCAGCCTCCCAAGTGCTGGAATTTTAGATATGAGCTAGCACTTGGGCTAAAAAATATTCCCCATTTTAGAAGATACCAGGCATTTGAGATTAAGACTCACACTACTGACTTCATTTGAACAGGACTACCTTCTAAAAAAAGACCCTACCTAATGTAAGGGCTGGAGATGTAACTCAGTGGCAAAAAAGATTCCAGTAGAGTGATTGCCTGGCATATACCAGGGCCTTTTCAGTTTCCAGCACCACAAATCATGACCATCACCCCCTTGTTTAAAAACATCCCGAGACAATGAATGGTGAGATTCTATTGCTGAAGATACTCCATGCTTCAGTTGCAAAGCTCTGAGAAATCAAGCTATAACTGAGCTAGAAGCTTCCTTCCTGATGGCTAGTTGTCTGTAAAGTGCCATGCAGCCTGCTGGGGGAGAAAAGCCATCAACAGTCTTAAACAGCAATAGACCCTACAAGTTACACAATTGGTGAGCCAGGCAAGATGTGGCCCCTAGGGCAATGGTGGCATGTCTGTTATGGGGGTAACCTCCTGCTCTCTTACTGGGTTTAAGGTTCTCTCCATGGGAGGGAATTCATGCCCAAAAAATCTAATCAAGAGCCTATGGACGAGAAGATCATAAACCCTAAGGGAGAAAATATCACTGTTTGGCTAAACGGATATATTACATGCATGAAATTGCTCTCTAAATGCCCACAATTTAGTGCTGCATTCAGTTTGGTTAGAGAGGCTTCTCTTTTCAGACAGTGATTACCACTGGGGAGACTCCAAACTCATCAGTGCTGAGAAGTAACAATTGAGTGTTCAGTATTAAAGGAGATATCTCTATCCCCCCCTCCAAGACTCAGGGACCATTGTGAAAGAGGTGGTGGAAGTATGAGAAGAAGGGCTTTGAAATGCTGTTTTGTAGACACAAATGTCATGAATACATGACCTTACAATGGCTGCCATTACCTGCACAAGACATGCACAGTATCAGGCTCATCAAAAATGTTCTCTTTGAGCCAGGCATGGTGGTGCACGCCTTTAATCCCAGCACTCAGGAAGCAGTGGTAGGATTGCCGTGAATTCAAGGCCACCCTGAGACTACATAGTGAATTCCAGGTCAGCCTGGGCTAGAGCGAGACCCTGCCTCATAAAAAACAAAAACAAAAATGAAAAACATAAAACATGTTCTCATGGATGATGGAATGGGGGAAGGGAGCTAGTTGGAAAGAAAAAGAGGCTCTGTGGAAAGGGAGAGGAAGGAAGGAGACAAAAGTATGTAATGGGAAAGGACTATGATCAAACCCATTATGTATATACATAAAATGCCAATAAAAATAGCTTGAGCTACATAAAACCCTATTTCAAAGCAAACAAGCAGGACTGGAGAGATGGCTCAGTAGTTAAGGCGATTGCTTGCAAAGTCTGGCGGCCTGGTTCAAATCCCCAGTGCCCATGTAAAGCCAGATGTACAAAGTGGCGTGTGCATTTGGAGTTCCTTTGCAGTGGCAAGAGGCCCGGGTTCACCCATTCTCTCCCCCATTCCCTCTCTCTCTCTACTTGCAAATAAGTAAATATAAAGATATTTTTTTAAAAACAAGCAAATAAAAGATCCTGTCTCCAAATACAGACACATTCAGAGTTACAGAGCTTTGCACACCAACTAACTCAGCCCATAACCTTGACTTAACATTGAATTCTTCATCCCTCCACATGGGCTTGCATAGCTGTACACATAACTTCTTATAGTGTGAAGGACTGTAGAATGTAGTTTAAGTTCAGGAAAAAAGAATTTATAAGTTTCTAACTGGAAGCCTGCTCAGAATTTCAACAGCTATTGGAAAACAGCACCACATTCTCTAGGACATCTGTTATTCTAGCCTTCAAACTCTGAGGAAGTCTTCAGAAGTATCGTTCCCAGTGCCTGTGGGCCTACTTAACTTTTAGCATTGGTTAAAAGAAAGGTCCTCTTTATTTTCAGGTTGCTTCCAGGCTTATGTTTGAAAGTTTCCATTTCCTGTGAATTCACAAAATTTAACCTATCTAGAAAAGAATGTTTTAAACTCCCAAAATATATTTTTAAACATAGACGTTAGTTTTTTAAAAAGTTGTCATCTCAATTTTTTGCTTTTTTAAAAATTTAATATATATATATTTATTGACCATAATGAGTTACATTATTTAGTGGGCAAACAATGAGTTGTTACCCCCAATTCCCCAAAGTCCCCCCTCCCCATCCCCAATCAGCTGGATATCCTCCTCCGTGGGTCATCTGGATTAGTCCTTGTGACAGGGGACCATGGATAGTCTAGTATTCAGCCCAGTTCTCCTGGCCCAAATGTGTTGTTACTGAGGGGTGCCATGCCTCTGGATCGTCTCCCCCACCACAGCTCTCACAATCTTTCCGACCCCTCTTCCGCTCAGTTCCCTGAATCATGGTGGGTGAGTATTAAGGCTGCTTTAATGTTGTGCGCTTAGGGGGCTTTGTGTTGAAAATTGTTGGTTTCTGTCACCCTGGCATATCCTGTGTTGATTGAATGGCTGTGGCTGTGGGTCCCTTGATCATCCCGTCATTCTCAGCAGGGGCTCCATATGGATCCTCCACGGTATGACTGTGGTGGCTCATCTCTTGCGAGAATCTCTGCTATCGGCCTACAGTCGTTGGTAGGGTTAGATGGGCCACAACTCTCTCATTGAATTTTTGGGCTGACCCAAACTCATGATCCTTCCTTCTCAGCCACCCAAGTGCAGGGATAAAAGGCTCGAGGCACCCAGCTAACTCTGTGGCTCAATTTTTTTAAATATTGTATTTATTTTCAAGGAGGGAGGGAGAGAGGGGAAGAGGGATAGAGAGAATGGGTGCATCAGGGCCTCCAGCCACTGCAAATGAACTTCAGATAAATGCCAACACTTTGTGCTTCTGGCTTGACATGGATACTGGGGAATCCAACCCACACTGTCAGACTTTGCAGGCAAGCACCTTAACCACTGAGCAATCTCTGCAGCCCCAAGTTTTATTTTGTAATGGGCTAAGGATGTGGCCTAGTTGGTAGAGTGCTTGTCTAGCATGAAGCCCTGGATTCAATCCCTAGCACCACATAAAACTAGGCATGGTGACCCATGTTTGTAATTCCAGCACTTGAGAGGTAGAGGCAGAAGAATCAGGAGTTCAAAGTCATCTTTGACGACACAGCACATTCCAGGGCAGCCTGGGATATATGAGCTCCTGTCTCAAAAAAAGGAAGAAAGCAAAAATAGAGAGAGAGAGAGAGAGAGAGAGAGAGAGAGAGAGAGAGAGAGAGAGAGAGAGAGGAGTGGGGAGGAGAAGAGGGAGGAGAAGAAGAAAAGAAGGAAGGAAGGAAGGAAGAGAGAGAGGGAGGGAGGGAGGGAAGAAGGAAGGAAGGAAGGTTGGTCAGTCTGGGGAGATGGCTCAGTGGATAAAGCATTTGCCACACAAGCATAAGCACTGAATTCAGTTCCTCAGACCCCACGTTGAAGGATTAAACAGTCACTGGACAAACAAAGAAATTCCTGCAGATCAGACCAGACTATGGAACATCCCTGGACCATAAGACATGCTAACAGAAACCCCAGCTAATAGTCTTATAATTTAAAATATCTGTTAAGACAAGAGCCATTACCATATTCCTCCCTTCCATTAGCCCTTTCAGTGGGAGGCTAGTAAAACACATCTCCCATTCTTCAGTCTCAACCCAAAAATAAATAAAGTCTCCAGGATAGCTGCTATGGTCTTTATTTATTAGGTAATTATTCTCCTGGCACACTCGAGAATTGCTGTCCTGCTCAGCCATTTGGAAGAATACACCAGTGCTCTAGAAATGTTTGAAGTCTCTCTCTTTTTCTGATTTCTCACATGGCTCTAACCAATCCAATATTCTAACACATGTAAAGTCAGACACAGTCATGGGGCTCTATAATCCCAGCATGCCTAGAGTGAGAATCTCCTGGAAGCTTCTGAACATGAGCAAGAACATAACACTGAGAACAAGAGACTTTACCTCAAATAAGGTAGAACACAGGAATGACCCAAAAAAGTTGTCCTCTGATCTCAACATGTATACTATGACACACGTGTGCCCACATGAACACATATGACACATGCACGCATTATAGCAATCATATACACACGAGAGAGAGAGAGAGAGAGAGAGAGAGAGAGAGAGAGAGAGAGAGAGAGAGAAAATAAGACTACCCTGTTCCGTGAATTTTATAAGTTTTTTTGTTTGCTTGCTTGACTATTTTAAGGATGCTACTAGGTCTTTATTTATTTTTTTATTTGAGAGAGAGAGACAGACAGAAAAAGGCAGGGGGGCGGTAATGATTACACCAGAGCCTCCTGCCACTGCAAGGAACTCCAGACACACGCACCACTTTGCGCATCTGACTTTATCTGGGTATTGGGGAATTGAACCCAGGCCATCAGGGTGTACAAACAAGCACTTTTAACTGCTGAGCCATTGAAGGCAGGCACCATCACACCCCATTGCTGTTGCATTCTTTCTTTTATCCCCAAGGTAGGGTCTCACTCTAGCCCAGGCTGACCTGGAACTCACTCTGTAGTTCCAGGCTGGCCTTGTACTCACAACGATTCTGCTAGGATTAAAGGTGTGCACCACCACACCAGGCTAGGTCTTTGACTTTTATCTTAATGAACAAGGATTTAGAGAGCAAATGAAAGAAGAGGAAGGAGCGAAGGATTGAGGAATATATGAATAACTGGCTTCCCAGAGTCCTTCCCTCCTTCAGGCTGGAGGACTCACTCCTCGGCTGCAGAGAATGCTAGCAGCTAACAGCTCTCAGCTGTCAGCTCTCTGTAGGAATTTCTGATCCAAGCCAAGCCTTCAAGTGCAAGGTCACTGCCACCCTGAGCAGCCTGCAAGGAGACCACCAAGGCTTTTGTGTCAACATGGGACACCTCTGAGGAGCCATACCAGCAAGAGAAGTCCCAGTTGGAGAACTTCTTGTTGCACCTGACTCTGGCTTGTTTCTTCCCTCCACCCAGCTCTTCTTCTGCTCCCACACCCCACCCCCACCCCACCTGTGGCCTCTGGGGCCTTCCTAGCATCTTCCTGAACACTGATCTCCGTATGTAGGTAGACTGAGAACCAACCTGTGACAGGAAATATGGAGAGGTCTTGAGAGAGAGTCAACTGAGAGGAGAAAACGGAGTGAAATTCAGGACCATTTCCAAAGCAATGATTATTTCCAGCATCCCAAACCCTTCGTGACCCCAAAAGTCAAGCAAAAGCTGAACAGGAAGGGAGGACTGAAAAAACCTCTGGGTCAAGAGCTTATAAGAAAATGCCTATAGGCTGGAGAGATGGCTCAGCGGTTAAGGCACTTGCCTCCAGTGCCTAAGGTTCAATTCCCCAGGACCTACATACGCCACACCCACAAGGTGGTGGACCTGGTTCTCTCTTTCTCTCTCTCTCTGCTTGAAAATGAATAAATAAAATATTTAAAAACAAAGAAAATGGCTAAAAAGATGCTTCAGTGAATAAAGCACTTGCCTTGCACACCTGAGTTCAGATCCCTACACTCCACATAAAAGCCTGAAGTTGTTGGCAGCTTCTGTAACCCCTGTGTGCTAATGACAAGGAGGGGAAGGTGGAGACGGAATTTTCCAGAAGCTCACAAAGGGAGCAGTGAACAGCAATGACAGACCCTGCCTCAAAAAGAGGTGAAAGGTGAGGGTCAATCCATAAATTACCCTCTGACCTCCACTCCTGCACCCGCAAACACAAACACTCACAAACATGTATGCACACACACAAAATGTTTAAAAAAGAAAATGCCTATTGTCTTAAAATGGGGGCAGGATAACCATTAAGTGTCAAAAAATATTTATTTTTTCAAAAAATATTTTTAATGATTCAAAGTTGGGGTAAGCCAACAAAGAAACTTTGTTTTGGTTTGTGGGTTTTTTGTGCTTTTTTTTTTTTTTTTTTTTTTTTTTGTGAGAGGGTCTCATGTAACTCGGGCTGGCTCCAAATTGCCTCTAGCCAAGATGACCTTAAACTCCTAATTCTCCTGCCTTCATCTCCCGTGTCCCTCGAAGCCTGAGAACAACAGAGAAACTCGTTTCTGCACTTGTAATTCAGTTCAACTAATACTTTAATATTTTCTCATACTGTTCTCAAAGGCTGTGTTGCACTTGATCATGGTGAGAAGTACACATTTAGAATAAAGCTGACCAGGAGAAGCCTGGGAGAAAAGGTCAGAATGTAAGAGCATGGGTTCTTTGTGTATGTCCATGTATTTGTGTGTGGTGTGTATGTGTGTGGGCACACGTGGGAGTGGGTCCATGTGCACCTGTGTGTGCATGTGTGGACAGAGGACGATTTGGGTGTCTTCCTTGATTGCTCATTTATTTCTTTATGATTCAAAAAAATGTCAGATGTATTATTCTAATGTCTACATGGAAAAATGGGGAAAGCTGAGAGAAAATTTCTCCCAACAATTGTGAAAAGTAAAGAAATTGCAGGAGTACCTATTTCACCGAAATTCTATGTAATATTATTAAATATCAAATTTAATTATCATTAATTGTTTAGATTTTTTTGTTCTTTTTTTGAAGCAGGGCCTCATTCTAGCTCAGGCTGGACTTGAACTCATGGTGATCTTCCTACCTCAACCTTCCAAGTGCTGGGATCCAAGGTGTGCACCGTTATACTCAGCATTACCATTATCAAATAATATGTAGATCATCTAGTTAATCAGTATCTGTTCAATTTAATAAGTAATTCTGAAGCAATATTTAGATTTGGAATGTATCCAGCATTGCATCTTTGGGATCTAGAAGGGGAAATGTTTCTGAAGCCCTCCTCTAGGTAACTTGCCATTTGACGAATATTCCACCATAGACGCACACATTGCTTTGACAGACAAGGGTAGTATTGTCTTCTGTGAGGCTGTTTATTTATAGTGGCTGGAGTCTCTGGTGTGCCTCATTCTCTATGATGGCATCAAAACAGAAGTGGGACTAGTTGGAAAGAAGGGATTCAGTGAAGGGGAAGGGGACAAAGCATGATGGATGGGGATTATAACAGGATGTTTGATGGTTAGGTTTTGTTGTCAACTTGATCTTTTTAATTATCTTGGGTGGGTCTCTGAGGATGTTCACAGGAAGGCAGCCTCTCAGTAGGGGGCAGAATGTAAGGAAGCTCAGGGGAGCTAGAAATGAACATCACTTCCCAGGCAGTGCAGGAAAGAAATTCCAGAGACTCAGGAAGTCAACAAGTCTGGGATAGGGTTTCAAGATCTGGCCCTAAGGCTACATAAAGGGGAAAGAAATCACCCCGCCTTTGCTGTTTCCTGGTGTATGGTGATGGATTTTCCTCTCTCTGCTTGGACCTGTGAAAGGGGACCAACATCTTTCAACATTATGGAACTTCCACTGGATCTGTAACTTCATTGAATCCTTTCCTTCAATAAACTGTGACTGGTTTGGAGATTCATCCCAGCAGCGTGTGACTATGACTCAGAATTACTAAATTGAACTGAACAGTTGAATTGACAAATGAGATCAGTATTACTTAATAATAATTACACAACATAGGATGTAGTAACACGGTGAGGTGCAGTGTCCCTCGGGGGAGAGCAAGGGCTATGGAATTAGGACTAGCTTTGGCCTTGGGAAGATAGAAGTTGATATCCAATTTCTGCCACTTTGAACCTGGAAAAATACCTTTGGTCTCTTTGTGTTTTCTTTCTAGGGTGGTGCTAAAACCATAATGCCTACCTTGGGGAAGCGTTGTAAGGAATTAATAACATCATGTAAGTGAAATGAAAATGTGCTGAGTAGGTGTTCAATAAATGACAGTGATTACCTTTGTTATCTAAAAAGGGAATTTTAAAATGCCATGAAAAGATACCTGCTTTGAAAATAGAAGCCACTCAAGGATTATCTTTGAATAGCTAATTAACCACCATAAAGCTCTCCAGGCATTTCGAGATAAGAGTGGGTGTAGTTAGTTACATTTCTATGAAGAAAAGCTCTTGGCAGGAAAATCAAAGGTTGTCTCCTCTGCTTCCAGCCCTTCTGAGCATATGGGATCTGTCAGATATGATCACATGTAATATGAAGAGCTGGGAAGAAAAGCACAGTACCAGGCACATAAACACATGTACAATGAACAGATAAAACCATATAAATGATAGTGGGAAGGATTACATCCACTAAGGAGTGCCAAGCTTGTCTTTTTGCTATGGAAATGCCCAGAGGCATCATGCTGTTTCCTAAGGGCACAGGGCTGAAGGCTGACACCAGGTGACTTTTTCTGGCTTAAAAAACAAAAAACAAAACAAAACAAAAAAACAGAATCTCATTTTGTAGCCCAGCTGACTTGGAACTCACAGTAATCCTGTGTCTCCCAGAATGAGTTACCACACCTGGTCCGGGTAGCTTTTTCTATATTCTTGTGTTCCCAGGAAAAGGCAACAGGAAAGCAATAGTATGAAGAATTTGTGTGTGTGGGGGGGTCACTTGTGTCCTATCCCCACCCATGATTCCCACCTTGTACCATCAGGGGAAGGCAGGGACTTTACCCCTGGCCAAGGGATCAACCTTGTCCTGGGAAGAGAGCAGAAGTGGTTATTCACACAGTTCATCCCCTTGGCCACAGTCTGGTTCAGGCATGGAGGAATGGGAATGCGTATTCTACCTTCTATAAGAAAATATGTGACTCGAAGCAGTTTAGGGAAGAGAAGGGTTTAATCTGGCTAACAGTTCCAGGAGTAGACTCTATTGTGGTGGGAAGGCATGGTGGCAGGAGCTGGAAGCCAGCTGATCACATTATATCCAGTCAAGAAGAGAACACAAGCAGAAGTGGAGCCTGGCTGTAAAACCTCAAGGCCCACCCAGTGACCCACTTCCTCCAGCAAGGCTCTACCTACCTTCCCAAAACAGTGCCATCAGCTGGTGACTACGTCCATACACATGTGCTCATGGGACTCTTCACATTCAAACTACAAGTTATATCATTTTTGTATTTATTTATTTATTCATTTATTTTGAGGGTCTCACTCTCACCCAGGCTGACCTGGAATTTACTATGTAGTCTCAGGCTGGCCTTGAACTCATAGTGATCCTCCTTCCTACCTTGGCCTCCCAGTGCTGAGATTAAAGGCATGTACCACCACACCCAGCAAATTACACTGTTTTTACTTTTGAGATAAGGTCTTGCTAGCCTTGGATTTGAGCAATCCTCCTCCTTTATCCTCTCGAGGGCTAGGATTCCAGGCATGAGCCATCACACCTTGCATAATTGAACACTTTTCATCAAAGACAAGGAATCCCAAAATTGGAAGGAAAGATATGCCCAAGTATGAAATGAAGGTGTGAGGTCTATAAAAGGAGTACCATTTTTCCACCTGGAGCTTCTGGAGAAGCAAGGTTGTGTTGAGGTGCCAACAAGAGCATATAATGCAGAAAAAAAATAGCCTTTCTGCCTGAAATAGGTTGATCTATGAGCTGCAATGTAGTCTGAAGGCTATGCATTTTGGGTCTTTTAATTATTTGAGCCAACAAACTGCATTGTTTAAATTAGAGGTGTTGGCCACTCACAAAAAGTCCTAATTGGTACCTTGAAACCCCCCCCCCATGCCTAAAATCCTCCTGTCTCAACCTGCCAAGTGCTGGGATTCCTGGCATGAGTTACTATATCTTACAAAAACAAACTTCTAGATTTTAGAGTTTGGGTTTTTGTTGTTGCTTTAAGACAAAGGAGACTGATTTATTAAAAAACAAAACAAAACAAAAACTGAAAAGGTGGGAAAGCCCCAGATTGTCAGGGTACAGGCATATTTAGGATTTTGTCCAGAACTCAAAGAAGAGAAAGAAAGAAACAGGAAAGTTAGACTTTTTGAGTCAGAACTCAGAAAATCAGGCAAGGCAGGGCTGGAGAGATGGCTTTGTATTTAAAGGTGCTTGTTTGCAAAGCCTGATGGCCCAGGTTGGATCAATTCCCCAGTACTGACAGCAGAAGTTTTACCCCCTGAATGGCTGTTTACAAAACCCTAAAAAATAATTGAGTTTGAATGGCTTATAATCTGATAAATGTTGCGTAACAATGGAAACTGTATATGAAGTTTTTGAATTACTCATGTGGTATTTCACAGTCTTACTCTACCCTGAATTCTAGAGACATTAGATTGGCTGAGAAATTTAAAAGAAAAAGAAAAACATGTAGACTTCAAACAACAATGTTTAATTCTTGGAACCCAAAAAGAGATTCCATAAGTTACCAAAAACAAAAAGGCTTTGTTCCCATAAATAACATTTCAAGTTAAAGGTACAGAAGAAAGAACTTCTAAGTCTGGTGATTAAAAAACACAATCATGAGAATCTAAGAGAAAATAAAAACCAGATCCATTTTAAAATTGAAAATGTATCTTAAAAACCTACTGTGAAGATTCAGAAAATATTATACATAAAAATTGGTGGAGAGATAACTAGTGAGTTTCTTTGGATTGTTCGAGTTTTCTTGGTTCATAAATTTGGCCTCCACCTTATCACACTGAAAACACTGTTTGCCAAGCCTGAGAGACACAGTCAAATTGTAATCCATCTGCAACAAGTTCCCACTATCTCCCACAGTATGTTAGTCGGGTAGCATAGATTTGATTCTTTTTTTTTTTTCTATTTAATTTTATCTGCAAGCAGAGACAGAGAGGGAGAAAGACAAGAAAGACAGTGGGCACACCAGGGTCTCCAGCCACTATAAATGAATTCCATATGCATGTGCCACTTCATGCATCTGGCTTACGTGGGTACCAGGGAATCAAACCAGGGTCATTAGGCTTTGTAGATAAGTGCCCTAACCACTGAGCGATATCTCTAGTCCTAGATTTGATTCTTTTAAAGAAAATATTTAATTAACTTATTTATTTGAAAGAGTGGAAGAGAAAGGACCAGAGAGAGAGAGAGAGAGAGAGAGAGAGAGAGAGAGAGAGAGAGAATGGGCATGCCAGGGCCTCCAGCCACTGCGAAGGAAAGCCAAATGCATGTGTCATCTTGTGCATCTGGTTTTATGTGGGTACTGGGGAATTGAACTCAGGTCCTTCTGCTTTATGGGCAAGTGCCATAACCTCTGAGCCATCTCTCCAGCCCTGATTCTTAATTCTCTTCCAAGAAAAGAGCCATTAAGTTGAATAAAGGGTTTTTTTAATGTACAAAAGTTAAATTACAAGAAATAGAAAGTCAAGAGGTATTTCTTGGTTGCTATGTACCATGATATGCACTTTTTTTTTCCAGCAGTAGGTCAGCTTCGTTCTTTGTCAGTGCATTGGAGACTGGAGATGTATAAAGTTTCTTCATCCAGCTGGGTGTGGTAGGTCAAGCCTGTCACCCCACCAACTTGGAAGAGGCAGGAGGATCAGGAGTCCAAAGTCATCTTCGACTACATAGCAAGTTTGAAGCTAAAGGAGACCCTGTCTGAAACAAACAAAATGCTTATTGTGCAGAAATAGAGAAAATTCCCCCCACATGCCTAGAAGGAAAAACAGGTTCATGCAAGAAGCCTGGTGAAGGTGGTTCTCTGCTCATTGAGCTTTATTGTTTTACTGCTTGTACTGGCCATTTAAATAACATTTTCAGTAATATTTTCAGATATCTTATTATTTGCAAGCAGGGAGGAAGAGAGATGCACAAAGTGCATGGGTACTGGAGAACTGAACCACGGTGGTTAGGCATTGTAGGTAATCGCCTTAACCACTATCTCTCCAGCCCTTATTTGTATTTTCATTTTATTCTGGTGTGGGTTTTTTTTTTTTCCTGAGGCAGGGTCTCACTCCAACCCAGCCTTTCCTGGAACTCACTCCGTAACACAGACTGACCTCAATTCTATGTTTATTCTCCTACGTCAACCTCCTGAGTGCTGGGAATAAAAGGCATGCACACCACGCCTGACTTATATTTAATTGTTCTGCTTCTGGATTTCAAAATCTACCCATTCTCTAAGTGTGCAGTAGTATGTGTGAGAGAGAACATGGACAAATTTGCATGGGGAACTGGAAGTTTGGAGAGGAAAGTAGGAACTTACCATTCCTCTTCTTAGGGAGTTCAGATTCTCTTTATGGGCTGAAAAGGTCTTCAGGGGAAATCTTACCAAGGAGGCAAGGGTGGACTGGCCTCAACTCCTGAGTGTCAAGGTTCCAGGAGTGTGCATGCCATCCACCCACATAGGTGCATTTGAGGTCTGTGGCTGAGCACACAGCGTGTGACATTTGTCAGGCTCTCTAGGAAAGACATTGAAAACAGTGCTGGCCTGGCTGAACTGTGGAACCCTTGGTGTTTAGGAGAGAGACGCTTGACAGAGAAAGCCGACTTCTGATATTAACAGGAGAGGTGACCTCATTTGATCCTTGAACATGATAGAGCAGATCATCCTAATTAAAACAGTATCATGCTATGATCTCAGCAGGTGCTGGATACTCCACAGCTATCATTATGCTAGATCTATAAATGTCCAGATGGATATTTTTTCTTCAGTATAACTGTACCTTGTGTAGCTATGGCTAGATTACAGCAGAAAGCACTTGGCATTTCTCTACCTATAGACTGGGTTTGATTAAATATAGCTTGTTTCTTTGTATTTCTGAAAAAGCATGATATATATTGTCAAATTTGTTTGTTTCAGAAAAGGTCTAATGTAGTCCAGGCTAACCTCAAAATGGCACACAACAATAACCCTAGTACTTGAAAGGTAGAGAAAGATCAGGAGGCTAAGATCATCTTCAACTTTATTAGAGACAAAGTTTAAAAAGGAATTATTTTACTGAATCCCAATAGAGCTTCATCTCCCCAAGCAACTGAGAATTCAAGTCCCACAAACCCAATTAGAGCTGTTGTGTTGATGGGCAAAAAGCTATGATTCACTTGCCTAGCAGTATTTACTGAACTTCCCCTGTGTACCAGGCAGTATGATTGCTGAACTTCCCCTGTGTACCAGGCTCTGGGTGATTACTGAACTTCTCCGTGTACCAGGCTGTGTGATTACTGAATTCCCTCTGTGTGCCAGGCACTGTGTGATTACTGAACTCCCCCCGTGTATCAGGCACTGTGTGATCACTGAACTTCCCCTGTGTACCAGGCTCTGTGTGATTACTGAACTTCCCCTGTGTGCCAGGCAGTATGATTACTGAACTTCCCCTGTGTACCAGGCTGTGTGATTACTGAACTTCCCCTATGTACCAGGGACTGTGTGATCACTGAACTTCCCCTGTGTACCAGGCTCTGGGTGATTACTGAATTTCCTCTGTGTACCAGGCTCTGGGTGATTACTGAACTTCTCCTGTGTACCAGGCTCTGTATGATCACTGAACTTCCCCTGGGTACCAGGCTCTGTGTGATTACTGAACTTCCCCTGTGTACCAGGCTCTGGGTGAGTTCTTGTCAGTGCCAATAGTAAACAAAACAAACACACTGTCTTTGTGACCTTAAATGCAGAGGAGGATAAATGACTGAATAGCAAAGCAGAAGGACCGAGAGTTAAGAACGCATTTAGACAGAGAGCCAAGGGAGGCTGCCTAGAGGAGGTGATACCCCTTATTTGCTGAGGGCCCTTCCTCTCCCTCTCTCCTGCTCCCTTAGTTCCAATAAAAAATGAAAGGACAAGGCAGTTGTGTAGATAAAATGACTCAGGACTTTTAGCTGGAAGGGAATGAGGTTAAGAACCACTGTGAGCTCCATTCAGCCTGAGAAAGGAAGACTGTTATATAAGGCTGCAGAAAACAGCAGGACCTAGTTTGCTCTGCCAGAACAAATGTACCAATGTCCCCTGTAGTGACTGTCATCACTGCCATGGTTTCTTTAGAGTTTGTCTGGTCTTGTTTTCTCCAGATTTTGATGTGTGGCCTATAGAAGCTCACTTTTGACTGGCTTTGCAATTGGGGGAAGTCCTGTATTGAGCTGTGGTAAATGCCCAGTTGCCAACTGATCTCACTATCTGTTAAAGGAAAGGCCTTCCATTAATGTACAATTTTTGTCCTGTTCTCAGGTGGCATTATTTTAGTGGAGACTTGGTCTTTTCTTCAATAACTAACCTAGCAGGCTTTTTCCACTTGAACTTGACTAGAATATGGGTTACAACAGGTGCAACTATTCTAAGCAGAGACATTGAAGAAATACAAAGATTAAGCCAATAAACTCCATTCCAGAGAGGCCTTTTTAGCTTTTGGCCTTATTTATTCAACAGCTTGTTTCTTCCTGTGCAGGACGGAAGGTGAGCCCGCACTGATAATCCTCTAGAAAGTGAAATAACATTGGTCATGAAAACCATTATACAGATAAAGCCAATGTGCTTGATTTGAAATTTACCACTTCATTTTGTGACACAGAAATTTCTCTAGAGGGGCTGGAGAGATGGCTCAGTGGTTAAGGCACTTGCCTCCAGTGTCTAAGGCCCTGGGTTCAATTCCCCAGTACTCACATAAGCCAGACCCACAGGGTAGTGGCCCTGGTGCGCTCTCTCTCTCTCTCTCTCTCTCTCTCTCTCTCTCTGTATCTGCTTGAAAATGAATAAAATATAAAATATACTAGAAAAAAAAGAAAAGAAAATTATCTAGAAAAATCCAGGTATGGTGACAAACACCTTTAGTCCCAGCACCTGAAAGATAGAGGTAGGAGGATCATCACGAGTTCCAGGCTACCCTGAGACTCCATAGTGTATGTATTCCAGGTAAGCCTGAACTGGAGTGAGACCCTACCTTGAAATACCAAAAACAAACGAATAAGCAACATCAAAAGTAAAAATCCCAAAGAAAGTTATCTAGAAAAGTCCAATGACATGTATGTGTGAGAATTAGCAACTGAACTCCCCCAGGCCGCTTCAGCAGGAGGGAGGCTGAGATGGTTTGTGAGCTCACCAAGGCTCAGGTCACCCAGCCTGGTGGCAACACAGTCTTTGGGAAGTTCACCTAAATTCCAGCCAAAGCCGTTTTCCAGAATGACTAGTGTCTTGCCTTCCATAACATTTCCCCTCAAGCACTAACACATTTTCTGGTGATACCCTAGAAACCTAAGCCACATTTCCGTAGCAGATGATGATGACGATGAAAGTCTTTTGGATGTTTAATGATTGACAGCAAGAACTGTGTCGCTGATCTTGGCCTGAAAGGGGGTTATTGAATGCTGGTGAATGAAGGGCTCGATGGGGGGGGGCAGTCTGTCTACCATATTTATCTCCATGTTACTGGAGGTTGGCAGATGGATTAGTCTCCAGGTTAAAATTGTTGGGGATAATTTTCCCTTTTCTTGGTAAATGAATGAGTTCGCAAGTTTCAATATGTTAAACAGCACACTTACTTTTGCCTATATTTGGAGAGATAGAAGAAATAATTTTAAAAACCTATGCCTAATAAAAGATATTGTTTCATGGTTAAAAAATAAAAAGAAGTCGGGAGGCAGAGATAGGAGTTCAAGGCCACCCTGAGACTACAGAGTGAATTCCAGGTCAGCTCTGGACTAGAGCGAGACCCTACCTCTAAAAACCAAAATAAATAAATAAATAAATAAATAAATAAATAAATAAATAAATAAATAAATAAATAAATAAATGAAAGAAAAAGAAGGGCTGGGGAGATGGCTCAGAGGTTAAAGGAACTTGCTTGCAAAGCCTGATGGCCCAGGTTCAGTTTTCCCGTTGCCAAGTAAAGCCAGATTCGCAAAGTAGCACAGGTGTCCAGAGTTTGCAATAAGAGACCCTGGCATGCTTATTCCCCCCTCAAATAAATAAATAAACATTAAAAATTAAAATAAAAAATAATTAGCAGCTAGTTATGGTGGTACATGTCTGTTATCCCAGTATTTGGTATGTGGAGGAAGTTCAAAGCCAGCCTGGGCTACATGAGACTGAGACCCTGACTCTAAAAAGGAATGAATGAGCCTTGCGTGGTGGCTCATGACTTTAATTCCAGCACTTGGAGGCAGAGGTGTGATGATCACTGTGTGACTGTTTTTTGAGACAAAGTTTCTTCTCACCCTCATAAGCCAAACCATAGTTCTTACTGCATTCAGGTCTTTCAACTTTGACCAGAGCTGTACTTACAGCACTGCAAGGCATCTCTTAGGATGAAGTTTCAAATCTGTCCACATCACAGTTCCAAAAGGCCAAAGCCACAGAATCAGGGTTCTATCAATAACAATCCCACTCCTTGGTACTAATTTTACTGTTGCAGTCAGCTTCTCCTTGCTGTGCAGAAAAGAACTTGACCAAAAACAGCATGTGGGAGAAATGGGTTTATTTTAGCTTACAGATTCTAGGGGATGCTCCATGATGGCAGGGAAAATGATGGCATGAGCAGAGATTAGACATCAGCCCCTGGCCAACATCAGGTGGACAATAGCAGCTGGAGAGTGTGCCAAACACTGGCAAGGGGAAGCTGGCTATAACACCTGTCATGGTTTGATCCAGGTGTCCCCCACAAACAAATGAATGTGTTCTGATAGATCGATCCTCAGCTGATGGCAGTTTGGGTTTTACAACCTCGATGAAGCTGTGTTGTTGGGGGTGGGCTTATGGGGGTTATAAGCCAGCTCCCCCTTGCCAGTATTTGACACACCTTCCTGCTGCTGTTTCCAGTGCTGTGGCAGAGGTGATGCCATCATTTTCCCTGCCAGGATGGAGTCTCCCCTCGAGTCCGTAAGCCAAATAAACCCATTCCTCCACAAGCCGCTTTTGTTTGGGGTCTTTCTGTGCAGCAACTAAGAAGCTGACTGCAACAACACCCATAAGCCCCCCAATAACACAGCTCCAACAAGGTTCCAGTTCCAAAATTGCCATCAGCTAGGGGTCAAACATTCAAAATACATAAGTTGATGGGGGACACCTAAAATAAACCACCACTTCTTTTTAGAAGGATAATGGGCACATCAGAGGCTTTTGCCACTGCAAAAGAATGTGCCACTTTATGCATCTGGCTTTATGTGAGTAAATCTGGGTTGTTAGGCTTTGCAAGACTGCTTTTAACCATTGAGCCATCTCTCCAGCCCAGCATTCCCTTTCCATTCACTGTCCTTCCTCTCTGGTGAGCAAGCCGTGTTAGCTTCTGTAGCTCATTAGTCATGAGAACATTACTTGTACAGTGTCTTAGTGGGTAATTTTATCACACTCTCTTGTGGACTGAAAAGCTTCGAAAAATATATGGCGACAATCCTAAAAATATACAAAAAAATTTAAAGACCAAGATTCCTGAATCTTTCTTTCATACTTGTAAGTATCTATTCAGTCAATTAATACTTGGGGCATTCAGGTCTTGGAGTAGATTTTATTATATTAGCATTTACATACCCTTTAAATCTTTTCTTAGAAATACAATAAGCTTATTTGGATTAAAATTTAGAAAGCCAATTTCTTCATTTTTTTTGTTTCATTTTTCTCAATCTTGGTTGATCAAGTTTTTGCATTTTTTTTCTTCCTTTTTAAGAAGTTATTTTTTTGAGAGTAGTTAGATTGACATCTACATAGAGAGAAAGATCCAGGGGAGATGCTCTCTTCCCACCATGCCCAGGCTTTTCTACTATCAACACTGACTGGGGAAGGACATTTTTATAACAGATGACCTACAATTGACATATCACCATCTTCCAAAGATTCCATGACAGTTTACATCAATAGCCCCCTTGTGTGGATTCTATGAGTTTAACTGTGTAATGGCACAGACCCACTGCCATGGTATGATTCAGAATACTGTCATTTTCCTAAACATCTTCTCTGTTCTCCCTTCCCTTGATTCTTGGAGACCACTGGTCTTTGTGTATCCATAGCTTTGCTTTTTCTAGAACATTCTCTCATTGGAATCGTACTGTAAGTTCACCTTTTCATAGGTCTTCTTTCACTTAATAAAACACTTTTAAGTTTTTTTCCATGTCCTATCTCTTTTCTTTTTAGCATTAAATAATATTCCATAGTCTGGGTACACTACAGTTTCTTCACTCAAGTCCACTTCATTTTTTTTTTTTTTTTTGGTTTTTCAAGGTACCTGGAATTCCTTTGTTATCCTAGGCTATCCTCAAACTCACAGCGATCTTCCTACCTCTGTCTCACAAGTGCTATGATTAAAGGCGTGCACCACCAAGCCTGGCTTCCCACTTCATTTTTAAAAATATTTTTATTTATTACTTACTTGTAAGCAGAGAAAGAGAGAGTATGACATGCCAGGGCCCCCAGCCACTGCAAGCAAACTCCAGATGCATGCACCACTCTGTGCATCTGGCTTTATGTTTACGTGGGTGCTGGGGAATCGAACCTAGGTTGTCAGGCTTTGCAAGCAAGTGCCTTTAACCTCTGAGCCATCCCTCCAGCCCCACTTCATTTTTTCATTGGAAACAGAACCTCGGTAACTCATAATAGGTAATTAGGAACAAGTTGGGAAATGACGAGGGAGCAGGTAGACTGTAAGAAAACTTGAGGCCTGGGTTCAAAAAGAAAAGAAATAGGAGAGATTTCTTTAGGGAGGTGGTTGCTGACCCATGAGAAAAATGACTTCATTTTCAAAGGTCCTCCACCCTCCCTCCTCTCGAGAAGAGAGATGTGAGCACGGCCTTCACTGCGAATGAACTCCGGATACATGCACCACTTTGTGCACCTGGCTTTGTACTTTGGTACTGAGAAATTGAACCCGGGTCCTTAGGCTTTGCAGGCAAGTGCCTTAACTGCAGAGCCACCTCTTTAGCCCCCTCTTAATGTGTTTTATGCCAAGAGGAGTGAGGGATGGAGGAAGGGCCCTGGCTGGGACAGGTCAGGTGACTCTGGGCTTCAGTGTGAAATGACAAGGTTAGTGAGAAGAGCTGGATGGGACCGGATGCCCTGAGCTCTGCCAACTCAAGATTCTAACTCCATCTTTAGTTCTCTGATGTTCTGTGTGTATCTAATGGCTTGAATGAATGGTGTCATTGACGAGGGTCTACAGAGCCACTTTACATATTCATCTGCATGAGTTACAGAACTCAGTTTTTGTTCTGTGGTCCATGGTTTATTTCCATTTATTTACACCTTTTTTGTTACTACTGTTTTGTTTTACAGTGTCTCTGTATCCCAGGCTGGCCTCAAATTTGTTATGTATCCAAGGATGAACCTTCTGATCCTTCTACTTCTGCTTGACAAATGCTAGCTAGCATTATAGGTATGTGCTACCACACCTGGTTTGTACAGTGGTGGGACTCAAACCCAGGGCTTCACGCATGCTAAGCAAGCACTCTACCAACTGACCTATGTATGCACCCCTGATTTTGGTTTTATGAAACAGGGTCTTTCTGATAGCCCAGTCCTCCTGTCTCAGCCTCTTGTTACTCCTTCTTCTTTGTCTTGTTGACTTGTGGAATTCCAACAGCTTGGGAGGATAACAAATGTCAAGATTCTTCTTAGGTCTTAAAATGTACCTTGATTGTAGAAAATATTTTCAAATGAGGGTTTGCTTGTGAATTAGTAAGGAGGTTAAAATAGAGGGTTTCTGCTAAGGCCGTCACTCTCAAGTTTTCCATGTTCCTGACTCAGTTTCCCTTAAAGGGCATTCCTACAAATGGCACTATCAAACCTTTTGAGTCAGGATCAACTGCCTTGCTTTGATTTTCTAATAGCAATACAATATACAACAATGCATTTTTTTCCAAAAGAGAATTACATGAGGCAATATCATCACAACTAACCTATGATTCAAATTATGAAGCATTTAAGCCAAAATTGGATGTACTTAGGTAGTTCTAGGAACAGATTTTACGTCTATTGCTCCAAATAGTATATCTGGGTTGTAAAAATACTATATTCAGGCCATCAATTATCCCAAGATCTGCCTGTCACCTCCAGGCCAGAAAGCCTGAGGGATCCTCCTGTCTCCACTTACTCAATCCTGGGAATACATGCCTACACCCAGCTTCTTATGTCTGTGCCAGGGATTTGAACTCAGGTCCTCATGCTTATGCAGCAAGCACTTTACTGACTGAGTTACCTCTCCAGCTCTCTCAGGTTTGGGTTCATGTCAAGTCTAAGTGGGAAGTCCTGAGACTCGATATGATGACTATCCCCTTGTAGTAGCTTGAACTCGTTGAAGTCGACATTTTTGTGCTGACCACCTGGAAAATCTCAAGCAATACAGAAATTTAAATGACATTTAAAAAATTTATTTATTCATTTTTCATGCAGAGATACAGAGAGAGAGAGAGAGAGAGAGAGAGAGAGAATGAGAGCACATCAGGGCCACCACCTTGTGGGTCTGGCTTATGTGGGTCCTGGGGAATTGAACCCAGGGCCTTAGGCACTGGAGGCAAGTGCCTTAACTGCTGAGCCATCACTCCAGCCCTTAAATGACATTTTTATGTGTATTCTCTTTGAACACTGGGGTCGTGATATTATTGAATGTTCCTTGTGTTCATAACCACCTTCAGTGGGAAAACTTGAGTTCTACCCACACCGATTGCATTAATAGTTAAGCAGGACTCATGGCAACGTACCAGCTGTCAGCCCTTTTCCTCAAGGCCCGATGTGTCAGATGTGTTCTCCTACTTCACTAGGCCTCACTTGCTGTCCTTAATTCCTGCAGCTCCCCAGCTCCCTCTCCAAGTGGGGCTAGCATTCTAGGTTCCTTTGAAGTGGCCTTTTGAAAGATTTTCTGTGAAGACTTCATGGGGAGCAGGCATAGCTGGAGTTCTAAATCCAGCTTTCACAGGAAGCTGGCGTGTACGTGAAGTAACGTTCAAACCATGTTCATTTCAGTACATAGTTCTTAAATGACAATCACCGAGTAGATCATTCCTTGCAAATTCTACAAGATTTTTCCTGACATATCTCAAAATGATTTTACAACTTTACAAAATGCTGTTTATGCTCACATTTTTGGTCTGGGTTTTGCTCACTTAATTATTAACCTGTGTTTGTTAACCAGGTTTATGCTGTCTATAAGCCCGGGAGGAGAGCCAAAGGGCTCTGTGCTTGACCCTCTAATCTATTTTAAGATCATGTCACCTAGCAAGGAGAACCAACTGTCTCTAGCATAAAACACCCCGGCTGTTGAGTTGCCCAGAGCCTGACCACAGGACAGTTTAGCGTGTCCAATTGAACTGACAGGGAGACACTTGAGGACAAGTGAAGGACTGTTTGTGGGAAGCTGTCCACTTTCCAATCAGACCAACCTTCTCTTTGTTCAAAGGAGCCTGGCAACCTTGCTTCTAACATAGTGGGGTGACTGCCTTTCTGGGTCTCTAAAACACACCCCCACGTGGACCCACACACACCCCGGTGTACTGCAGAATCAAGCTTTCTCCTTTCAGGAAGGCTTTAGGTAGACTCCCTGTCCCCCCTGATAACAGAGCTGTGTGAGGAGGGGAAAATGACTTACCCTGCTTACCTACAAATAAAGTACTGCTGGCCACAGACGCTGCCCAGGGCAGAGCGTGTCACCATCAGAGAAGGCCCTGGCAACTGCTGTCCAACAAGATTTACCACACAAACCTGGTGAGACTCGTTTTTCCCTTCAGGACAGAGCAGGTGGGAATTTCACTTCAGTTTACTAACCCGCTGTTTGTGTTGATTCATCTCCGAAAAGGGACACCTTGTGATTTTCATATCTTAATTTTTTTCCAAGCAGTTTCACAGGAATTTATATTGTTCTGGGGTTACAAGCAAGCACTGTCCCTGAGCCATCTACCCAGCCCCTACTTTGTTTGTTTAAGGTAAGGTCTTGATCTAGGCCAGGCTGACCTGGAATTCACTCTGTAGTCTCAGGGTGGCCTCAAACTCATGGCGATCCTCCTACCACTGCCTCCCAAGTGCTGGGATTAAAGGTGTGCACCACCATGTCGGCTGTTATTTATTTATTTGTTTGTTTGTTTATTTCAGACAGGGTCTTACTCTGTAGAGCAGGCTGGCATGCATCACTATGTCTCAGTTGCTTTTGCCTTTTACAGATGTTTTTTCAGCCCAGTGTGGTGGCACATAATTATAATCCCAGCATTTAGGAGACTGAAGCAGGAGGATCGCTGTGAGCTTCAGGATAGCCTGGGGTAGACAGTATGTTTCTAAAAGACCCAAGACCAAATCTGGATGTGGTGTCGCATGTAATCCCAAACACTCAGGAAATGGTCATGAGTTGAAAGTCATTGTTGGCTACATAGTGAGTTCAAGATCAGCCTGGGATACATGGGAGACCCTGTTCCAAAATAAAATAAAATAAAATAAAATATTAAATTAAAAAAATAAAATAAAATGTTAAGCAAACAAAGGAAAATGCCACCAGAGGCTTGCAGGTAGCTCTCTGCCTTCTGCCTGTAGGAGCGGTGGTTCAGAATTTGCAGATTCCGAGCTGATGACACATGTACTTTATGTAGAGCAAAGGTACCATAAAAACCTAGAGTGACTGGTGCAGGGTGACCATCAGAGAACTCAGCTCCTGAAGGGGGTCTCATCAGCTGGTGGGGGGTATCTTTCCTGCTGCCCAACTGGAAGACTTTTATTGGCCGCAACACTGGCACCCCAAAGAGCATTATTTCTTTTCTTTCCTCCTCCTGCTCCTTCTCTTCTTGTTCTTCTCCTTCCCCTTCCTTCCTCTTCTTCCTCCTTCTGCTCCCCCTCCTTCTGTTTGCCAAACAGAACCACACTTAAGGATCACTTGTAGCTCTCTGCTCCACAGCAACGAATCTGACCCCTGACACCTGTTACTGGGCTCTTGGTCATATGCCTGGCTCTCTCTGGGAGCATCAGGCATTTACAAGTCTAGGCAGGCTTGTTTCTGGTTTTGCTGGAGTGTTTTGGTCATGGTCCTGAGGGCCTGGCCCCCAGCCCTACTTTCACTACTGTGCCTTTCAGGAGGTGTTGGTAACACCCTGGAGAATTCCTGCTGTCCTGTCCTGACACCTCAGAGTCTTGCCCACAGGGATGCATGTCTCAGCACTGAGCAGCAGTGTTGTTTGAGAAATCAAAGTTCACCAATCATGCATGCTGTCTGCTGAGGAAAAACATGTGACCTGTACAGGACTCTCAGGTTTTCTAGTCATTGAAAAGTAAAATCAGAGCATGGATGAATTTGCTAACCCCTTAGAAATCTTAGTTTCAAAAGCACATACTCAGGGTTGGGGAGATGACACAGTGGTTAAAGGTGCTATCTTGCAAAGCCTTCTGACCTGGGTTTCTTTGCAGCAGAAAGATACCCTGCTGTGTTCATTCTCTCTCTCTCTCTCTCTCTCTCTCTCTCTCTCTCTCTCTCTTTCTCTCTCTGTGTGTGTGTGTGTGTCTTCCAAATAAATTAAGAAATATTTTTTAAAAGCACAAGTTCATTTGAAAGGATGGTGAATAGAGAAGGGAAATAGATCAGGTGTGAAGGCACAAACGTGAATTCCTAGCACTTCAGAGTTGGAATTCAAGTTCACCTTTGGCTACAGTGAATTTGAGGCTAACCTGGGCTACATGAGACCCTATCCCAACCTACCCCCACAAAAAGAGTGATATTTAAAGGAATGTCATGGTTTGATCCAGGTGTCCCCCACAAACAAATGAATGTGTTCTGATTGATAGATCCTCAGCTGATGGCAGTTTGGGTTTTACAACCTTGCTGAAGCTGTGTTGTTGGGGGCGGGCTTATGGGGGGGTTATAAGCCAGCTTCCCCTTGCCAATGTTTGGCACACCTTCCTGCCATTGTTTGCAATGCTATGGTGGAGGTGATGTCCACCCCTCTGCTCATGCCATCATTTTCCCTGCCAGGATGGATTCTCCCCTCGAGTCTGTAAGCCTAATAAACCCATTCCTCTACAAGCTGCTTTTGTTTGGGTTCTTTCTGCACAGCAACTAGAAAGCTGACTGCAACAAGGAATATTTTTTTTTTTTTTGAGGCAGTGTCTTGCTCTAGTTCAGGCTGACCTAGAACTCATGGTGATCCTCTTACTTCAGCCTTCTGAGTGCTAAGATTAAAGGTGTGCACCATGACAGCCTCATTTGTTGTTTGGTTGATTTCTTTAGAGTTGTTTTGTGTAGGAGGAGACTTTTTCTCCACTCCAGGATACTCTAATGCTGATGTTCCTTTCTAAGAAATTCCAAGTGCAATTGGTGACAGGCACCTGGCCCATCATGAAGGGTTTCAGTTGGTCACAGAGATGTGTTGTTTTTATTGAGCGGACAACAGGGATGTTGTCAGCCAAACTGTCATCACTAGTGGATGGTGACACCTTCACTCACCCAGAAAAATCATTTGGATATAAATAAATCATATTCCTTCCAACATTATTTATGCTTAAAATATAGACCTTCATTATACCTATCAGTCAGTGTGAAGATGCAATATGTCAAAGATACAAAAACCAAACACTGTGAAAAATGAAATTACCATAGTTGATAGACTTTTAGAAATTGTAGTTCAAGAACTAATAAAATTGTCAATAAATATCATATCATCCTCAACCATAATGAGAGATATTCAAGTGAAAGCACATGGAGAGCCCTTGTTTGTCTGTCTATCTGCCTAGACAGGGTCTTACGTAGCCTAGGATGACCTTGAACTCTTGATCCTCCTGCCTCTCCTCTCTCCTCTCTTGACCACTGAGATTGAAGGCATGCATCCCCATGTCAGACTTATGTGGTGCTTCATTCATTCTAGGCAAGTGCTCTACCAATCAGCTTCTTCCTCAGCATTTTTTTTTTGAGACAGTGTCTCATGCAGCCCAGGCTGACTTCACCCCCCCCCACC